>JAHFWJ010000226.1:0-271975 GCA_028555115.1 Himalopsyche japonica | reverse complement strand
CTTTGGTGATCCACGGATGTAAAAAGGTTGAGAAACTATGTAATAGATCTCACACACAATAAAGTGATAATGGGAAAAGAGGAATTATAAGGAAAACATATAGACCCTAATGCTAAGAGCTTCATATTATATATATCTTTAACTATTTTGTGATTTGATTATAACATTCATGAATTTTACAAACAATACAGAAAGTGATTTTATAATGAAGAGTTTTTAAAGCAATCAATTATCACCAAATAATTGTTTTAGTTTCGTTCCATTGGAGATCTATAAGAATAAAATAATGCACAAAATTAACCATTGTTTTTTTTTGTTGCATAAAATGTTCATTTCTCGTAAGCTAAAGCTCTAAATTGCTCTAGTACGAGAAAATATTTAAATGTATATATTTTTTAAGCCATAATCGCTTCTTGTTAGGAATGGATGATTACTGCATGGTGTCCCGTGTCTCTCGCCAGTCTTATCGCATTCTCTCATGTCGTTTCGGCGGCCCATAGCTCCAATGAATACATCATTTCGATAGCGATTGGTAAAAGCGACATATTATGTCCAAGCTTTCCTGGAACATTCGCAGCACTTATCTGAGCCGGGTTCTACCGTAGTACCCCTCCCTCATACACTTAAAGCATCCGCTTTCAAAGCACAGTGAATGACTACCCTGTGCTTTCTAAATGTGTCATGACTCGCAATCGGAAAGTTGTATTAATTAAATATAATAATTAGTATATTCTCAGACTTTCTGCGTTGAATTGAAAGCTGTTTTAGCTATCCCTAATCGGATTGAAAGCTCTCTACGTAGAACGCCATACCCCAATGATTTTTTGTTAATTTTTTCAAGACAGATAAAATATTGGCTGCACACGTTGCAGTAATGTATTATAAAGTTTAGACTATTGTAATAAAAACCAAAGATATATAAATACAATGTATTAATTTTATCGCTTCCATGTCAAAAATAATCAAAAATGGTTTTATCAAAAAAAAAATGTATATTACTAATGAATTTCAACGTTTATTTAACGAACAGGATCATCTTTTAATAATGTAGGCCACGGTTTTAAGGGCATTAGATCAGAAACGGCGAATAAAATAGGTGTATACCATAGTATGATAAATGATAAAAAACTATTTTTTCTAGTACTATTCCTACTTTAATATATTTTAAAAGAGAAACCCCCTGATCATTAGATATGTTGTGGAAATAGTACTAAAAATGTGTATATACTACTTCAAATATTGAGAAGTTACAGTAAAAAGTGAAATATTACAGTATCCATTAAAGCATGTTAAAGAAAAAGAAAAAATATTGTTTATAAATAAATTTGTATATTTTAAGCCGTCTGTCATACTAGTTTCTTAAAAAAATTACATAATCAATGATTTTTGTGTATACATACATACATTATATAAATCAAACTAAGAAAAAATGCAAACATTCTAAAAAAATATATTATTCAACCGACGAATGACATTTGTTGAAGTCACGTGTTTACTTGCGTATACTTTCTATTTTGAACTTGATATTGAAAGATAAAAATGACGTTGACAATTTCACTGTGTAGATAAAAACATAAGTGCTATGTTGAAGCTGGCATTAGTTTTTTTTTATCTCGTGCGTAATTTTTTTCGGAAAGGCGAGTGGTACGTGAATGTTGGCACGAGCCTCTTCCAAATGCGTGAAATCTAGAAACCACGAGCAGTGGGGTTTCTTGGATATATGACTCATTGGGACGAGTCCCGCTCGTCATTGAACTGCGTTTACGGTATCAGCATTTTAATGACTTTACAAACGCACAGTCCTGTATCGAATTCCTAGTAACCATTATATTATACTAGGTTTGAACGCTCAGGATTGAAAACAAAATTCCCTGATTAAAATTTACATCGCAAGAAGTGTTATAGTGACATACCAGAGCTATAATGTAATTAAGAGCATTTATGACAGTCCCATAATATAAGTAATTGCATTTTTATCTATCGGCGCTTTAGTGGTGGTTTCTTGAACTAAGCTTAGATGACAGATTTATAAGGGTATACATAGCTTTTTGGACAGCTGCATAATAAAAAAGAATTATCTTTTTATCTATTAATATACATCTATTGTCATTTGGCGCTTTTTTTAAGCAGTGGTTTTTGGAACTAAACTTTCTTACAGAAATTAATTGCATGTACATATATATTCCAACGATAATAAATGTTAAATAAAAAAAATATTTCTACTGGTATTTCAGCTGAATTAAATCACTTGCTTATCAGTTATAATATATTATCGATTACAATAATAAAAGCTGAGATATCATTTAAATGATTTTAATTTTGGATATGTCATAACTTCGTGGTATCAAGCTATCACGTAAAATATTAAGAGAAAAAATAAATAAATATATAAATCATTCTTTGATAACTACCTAAGCAAAATTAAATTTTCTAAGAATAACCATATAATTTAAAAAGTAGAGGTAATATGAAATTATTATGAATGCTATATAATATAATTTTTTTTCAAAAAACATGATAAAAATTTAATTGATAGTCTTTAGACATGATATTGTTTTCGTCTGTTGGCAAATTTCATCTCTTAATTATGAAGCGGCCTTGGTGCGGAAGTTTTTATCTTCATCGTTTAGTCAAAATGGCAGCGATTAGGATCTTATCAATCAAAAATTATGTAACAAATGATAGCATTGTTGAAAGTATTATTTATGTTAGTGGTTACAAAATCACGATGTTCATTAAATCATCTTAGAATCTGTCATTTGATATGATTTTAATATTTACAATTATTTTGCAAATATAATGTCAAATTACAAATTATCACGTTTTCAATCTCACTTCTCAATCATGAAAATTTAAAGACTTTCTGCCCGGTTGTTTTTTGTTTTTTTTTTTTTTTGATTATGGGATATCATCACGTACAAATATTCATTTGTTTTTGATGATCACATTAAAGTTTACAACCGGATTGAGATAATATTGAGAGATGAGCGGAAGCTGATTCATATAAAAGATACTGCCATTAGCATCATTTCTTTCAGCCGTTGCATCTGTGTGATAAAACGCCTGAATATACCAAAAGGCGAAACCTATGTCGTCAGTGACAAACGTGTGGAATTGTACAAAGTTTCAACAATTGAATTTCCATCAAGCACCTTTAATTGATTATTGAAATATAATAACACATATTTTTAGGCGTTAACCGTCACTTAAAGTACTATAAAAAAAAAAAAAAATATTTGAAAAAACTAAATATTTTTACGCACGAGCTAATTCGGCACTATATGAAAATAAAAAAAAAAAAACTTAAAGCAATCCAATTGGATGTATATCTCTCATGTCTACTGCCACCAGCGAGCAAGTTATATCATGATTTATCGTATTACAGCGTAGCCGATAAAGTTATTTAACTGAAAGATGTTGGAATATTATTTTATCCCTGACATAATTATTGTTTTTTATTCAATCATTTCTTTGACTTGTCTATTGTACTCTGAACTTTTAATGGAGCCAATAGAGTTTATGCAACAGAGAGAATATTATAAAGACTACCAAATGAATGAAAATGAAAATTTCTTTTTTTATTATTTCGGAAACATATTTTTGCCACGCGCCACACTTATAACTGTCTTGCATTAGCACAAGTTATACAGCAAAAAATTTATATGTTGCTACTTAACTGAAAGACATGAAAAATAATATTTTTTATTTGGGTTTTGTAAATTAGTTTGTTTTATTTAATAAGTAGAAGTTAGGGTTGTCCTTTCGTTGGGTCCTTGTGCATTGCATGACTAATATTATTATATTGCTACGTCTCATAGCATTTTTGAGGACTATAGAATTTGAAGGCGCACACTTTGCTTAAGAATTAATCCACTGCTAGGCGTCACTGCAAAAAATTAAACAAAAATTATTAATTTATATTAAATTAAATAAATATTAAAAAAACAACACTTGGCTAATTTATCCGCAATTAACAATAATTTAAATATTCACTAAAAATTAAAGTTCGAGTTACATATTGATATGGGTGTCAAATGTACATACATTATTGGTAGGCGAAACCCATTAAACTATTAAACATGTCGACTCAATTGGACAGTTTATATTTGTAAATTGTCGATGGCATTCTTCAATCAATCAATTTATGTACACTGATCGAAGATCTATTCTTGCTTCAACAACCCGCATGAAACTCGGAAACTCTGGGATATTTGGTTATTTATAACTAGTTCGAATAGAGCTATTTCACAAACAATATATTGAATTCGAATTCACTTTTTAGGTGTTAATTGTCAATTCTTGGTGGAAAGGCATGATATTTTAAATAATAAAAACATTTTTTTCTACTTATTTCCACAATCTATTTTATGATCAGGACCAGTTTCGTTCATCGCGAGCACTATCAACTGATACTTGATTATTTAACTGATAAAATCTGTTGATAATGCTCGCGATGAGTGAAACCGGTCCTGACCATAAAATATACTGTAAAATAAGTACTAAAAGTGTGTTTTTATTATTTAAAATATGAATTTGAATTGTTGAAACTCTGAGCATTACAATATGTTTTGGGACTTCAGAAATTCCATTATAACTTACACACAGTAAATATTTTGCACACTGACACACCGCTCTTGTGCTATTGGTTTAATGGTTAATCCACCGCTGGGCGTCACAGCATAAAAATTGATATGGCACTGGGCTAATCCATAAGTAAATTTAACTAAGAAAAAACAATAATTAAAAGACGTTACAATTTTTAATTGCATTTTAAAATATTTGCTGTTTACTGTCACTTCTAAGTGGAAAGACATTATATTTAAATGAATCATCTATCAAAAGTTGATGATACTCGCAGTGAGCAAAATTGGTCTTGATATTTTTTATATTGCATTGTACAAATAGTACTTAACTTGGTATTTTATTATTCAAATTTTAATTAGCAGATGATTCAAGAACGGCATAATAACATGGGAATCTCGAACTTTGGATTAGCATTTTTTTAAATACAAGAATCTTCCCTTTATGATGTCATATTTCACTATTTATCTACATTTTTTCTAATCTGGTTCACCACTCCCTAAAATTGGCTGCAGTGTGGAAGGTTAAACCTTCGCATATTGTAGGATGGGTCTTACATAAGGAAAGACAGGAAATCGATTTTTATATGAAACTATAGAAGCCATATGCATGTAAACATAAAAAAATATTAAGACATCACTTAAAAATTACTCAGAAATACAATATGAAAAGACTTTCGCAATAATTTATTTTATGAAAGTAATTGTCATTGGTTATTCCTAATTGTTATGAAACCTCCGGATGTTGGGCTTATTCAGTTGGTTGTGAACAATACAATATCTCGTAAGCAGTACGGTCTATGAATAGTTTCTTTTGAAGTACGTATGTTTGATATTGCATAGAACGGAGATGGCCAAACCGAGGCGCATTGGATAATTATAATTATTGCATTGTAATCTTGTGACTATGTATTCTTTTGAAGTAAGCTTTATAACTGAATCCATCTTTATATTTTTAGCACAAGGGTGTTCTCAGTTCAGTTTATTCTGCCTTTTTACCAATCTGTTGGACCCATTCTTTGACAGTGTACAATTGTGTGGGATATGTAGTGTGTGTGTAATTATAAGAGAGACAGGATGAGTCAAATGTGTTACGATTGAGATGCTATGAGATGGAGATTTGCTGTGTTGAAGTCACGTGCCAATGAGCGGGGCAAGCGAGCGACAAGCAGCCAAACGGCGTGGCGATGTGTTTTAATGGAGGTTTGATTGAAAGATAGTTTCTGTCTATTGTATATTGGTACTTGAATAAATGTGTATCTTTTGAACTGGCGTAAAAAATAGTTTATTACGTGATTGAGTTTCTAATTTTCCTCCCCTATCTATATTTTCCAAGCCCAGCTGTGAACGTTAGCAGGCAGAAAAAAGCTAATTGAGTTGAACGAAACATTTAAACTTGTACATGACAAAAATGGCGCATTGTATACAAAATGTTGGCCACCTTTAGTATAGACTGTAGAATATTCTGCGGATCAAGTCTTTAGATGTTGCCATAATGGCAGACATGATAATAAACTGTTTTATAATTTATCTTTCCAATCTTGTAAGCATTTGAATACACAAATGCGCTTTGAAACTATTGTAGTGTTGTTAGGTAAATTTAACTGTAAATTTATGACCCCCGATAAAAATGATCTTTCCTCAGATATGTCATTTCAAAAACAAATATTGCACAAAAAATACAGGCCGTAAAGTGGGTGAAGTATATCGTTTATTGTTTAACATAATTCAAAATGTCTTGAAAAGATTTTAAATGATGATTTACGTCTCTAGGGTAACTGAAAACAATTGTAACGTATATTTTATGATACCTTATCGTTTTACTCGTTTCTTGCTGAGAGTGAGGGACAAAAATAGCGAATTTCATCATTTTTAGTTATGGTGTGCCGTAGATTCGAAATGGTTACGCAGAACTGATATGAATTAATATTGATGTGAAAATTGCGTAAAACATTGCTTGAGCGGGATAAGCTGCTCAACGACCATGTTTAAAATGATCGCCATCTTTATTTCGAACATGTAAACATATCGACTTCTTTGAAACACTTTCCGCGTTTCTAAGAATTAAGTGTTGCCAAGGTAAGGTGCTCTATGAATTTCTTTCGTATGTGCACATTCTACTAATCGTGTACTATCATAAATGTAGGGCGACTAATAACGCTGTCCTTTGCTTAATAGCGGCTTAGCCTTATTTTAAATATTTAGAACAATGCTATATTTAAGAATTTTGTTTTTTTATAGATTATTGCTTACATGAATTTCATCGTTGAAACTGCAGTGCCGTATTTGCAATCGATATACAACCAAATTCGAGAGGATATTTTTTTGCGCTGAGTAATTCAGAAATTAAATATTACCACTGTTTTTGTAGTCACAAAATTCAATTTACTAGATTTTCTATTAAATTTTCCTTTTACAGATACTTTGATTGTCTTTAAATTGAAAATAAAAAAAAAATCACACACACTGAAAATGTGACACCACAAAGTTAGTGCACGGGACATTAATTGGAATAAGAACATATGGGGATATTTGAATTGAATTTTTTGTTAATAATATCTTTTTATGTCAATTAATCTTTAATCCTTCCTCCTCTACTCTATATCATCAACTTTTTTTTAAATGCCTCTTTTCTCCCTTCCCTATTTATTAAACTTAATTGATAGTTATATCCTTAAAGCACTATTTATGTCTCCACCTGGTGTGCAAATATCATTGGAAGAGTTTTTTTTTCTATGATGCCTTTTATAATTGATGACTTAAACTTCCTTTTATAATGTTAGCTTTATAGTTTGAAATAGGATTTATTAGTATCGAATTAGTAAGAGAAAATTTAGGCATAATTTTAACCCCCGCCCCTTCGAACGTAATATGAACCCGTAACGTTCATCATCGCAACGACACATATCCAATTATTTCTCCAATAACCAATTAAGGGTTAATCTCGTTGGCACTGCCATTCTCCCAAAAGTAATAAATCACAAACGGTATCTTAAAAGATACCAAAACTTAAAAAAGATACTAAAAGATACCGATTCTATCTACCAGCGGCTAATACTTTAGTATTAGGCGACGCCGCTGGTAGATAGAATCGCATTATTTAGTATTATATAATGCAATTGAGTCATAAAAAGATATTATCGTGCAAAACAAACGTACGGATTCACGTGTATGCATAAGCCCTCTTAATTTGACCCAATTCTGTAATTTAACTAATTAACTATAATATAATAGCAATATTATTTTCCTAGATCGACTATTGTGTATGTTCATAGTTTGGATTAGTTTCTTTTATGCATACAATGTTAAAACTTACATATACGATTGTTTTCGGCTGAAGTGTCCGTCAGTAACGCAACGAGGAAAAATTTTGACTGACGTTTTTGAATCTTTATTCAAATTTAATAATAAAACACGACGATTTTAATAACCATAATGTTATATAATTGCATCGTGGTCGGTTTTGCTCACCGTAAGCATTATTAACTGAAAAAAATCAGATAAAAAATCTATTTTTTTAATAATTCATAAAAACACATTTTAAGTACTTTTTCCAAGATACATTTTATGATCAGGTACGGTTTTTCTTATCGTTAGCATTATCAACTGATAGAATACTAATTATGATTGTAGCGGTTTCGGTCATATCGAGAATTATCATCTAATATAATACAAACTACAATTGTATTCTATCAGTTGATAATGCTCGTGATACGCGAAACCGATCCTGACTATAAAATATGTTGAAGATATAGCATTTAAAAATTTGCATTTTTAATTAAAATATCATACCTTTCTACCAAGCCGTTATCTAAAACACCTTCAAGACAAGGCTATTTATATAAAATAATATTTATATAAATTAGTAATTTTTATCAGGTGCACAAAACAATTGTATCAAAAACTAAAAACATAATTTCCAGTTGAAAACAAAATGTTTACGATCTCTTGGAATTAGATAACTATTTTTTTAAATTTTTTTTATTCTTTTGTGTGCCCAGTACGTTTTACGTGCGCTGTGATGATACTAAAGCACACCATAATTATTTTAGGGGTTATGCGTCATTTTACACAATGGTTCAGTGAGTTAGTGTAATAAAGAATAAATGGTACAGAGCATAGACAATGCTGTCTGATTAAGTATTCATAGGACGCAGTAAAATATAGCAGTGAATGTTTTTACTGTCTATGATATTTAAAATGAGATCTGATGGAAATTTTAGGTGATAATTGTATTCGTCTATGCGTAAATAAAGGTATTGTAATTTCACTATAATTACGACCGTCTCTATATTTTTTGGGTGAACCATTCATTGGCCATAAATAATTTATATCCTTAATTTAAACACGAGGCAAGTGAAAATCTAAAGTTATTTTGTCTCTTCTGATTTTATAACTTTTTCGCTTAGTGGTTTTTCATTGAAGAATATTTTGAAATTACATATATCATATATACTCTTGATAGAATTATTATTTCTTAATACGTATCATTTATACCATAAATGTTGGTAGCCTATACCATAATAGTAAGAAAATAATGCATTGTATTAATAAATAATGCATAAAATCTTCCAAAGTGTAGAACTAATCTGCCAATGGGGATGCCAATGGTAAGAGCATAAACAATGTTCAACAGTATTGCTTCGGATGTTGACATATTTCATGTGGACGAAAGTGAGCTCAGACGAATGCTATTTTTTCGGTTAAAGTAGATATTTCATGAGCTTACTTGGTTGATTTTTTTTTGCAATCCTTGTTGATTATTTTATTGTGTATTTGTTGAATTTCCAATACTTTATATTTAAATATGTTAACGTTGTAAAAGCAATGAATTGATAATTTGTAGGTTTTGTATCGTGTAGTTATAAATAAATAAAATAAAAAAAACTCAAATTGTTTTGACACGATGAAAAAATAACAAACTACTTTAGTTCTAGAAAATTTATAAACTATATAGTTATTTCGCCTTACGTCTTTGTCATAACCATATTTAAACGTACATTTACTTATCTACAATATATGATATAATATATAGCGGCTTAGAAAAGGTACACGATGCATGTTCTCATCTGTTCTAACATCCTTAAGAATTTATTATCACAAAGTAAGATTTTGATAGTTGATAGTTATTTCTAAGGCTTTTTTTAATAGTGCTAAAACTCACTTCATGTAGAGCTTTTTACTAAATAACGTTGCCCAGGAAAATATCCCTGGCTATTTCTATCTATGTAAATCTAATTCTAAACTGAAAATCTTATAAATTTTGTAGAGTTAAAATACATTGCTATTTTTTCATCGTTTTATAATCGAGTCAATGGCAATTCAATCATTAAATTTAATTGTTTTATTAAAAATCAGAAAAAAATAAATGATATTTTATTTATGGTGATCCTTCGAATATGTTTTCTCTAATTGTCTCAATCTGGAGATCTTTTTGCAGACGTCTGAGTAATGAACTGGGTGTCGGATGTGGGGAAAACAATCTCCTATTATAATCCTGAGTATACTCTAAGTGTGTTCATTGTTACCCAATTTAGCTTTCCATTAGCGTCATTCATAAATTTAAAATACCCCAGTTGGAAATCCCGCAGTGTGGACGGTTAACGTAAGTTCACATATTCCCACCACTACTAAGAGATAAGATGCGAGATGACTTTAGTCACGTAAGCTGAGGGTGTAATGAAATGAACACCATCTGACGAAAGGGTGACCGAATACTGAATGACAGATCAGCAATAATAATTTTGCTCGGCAATATTTTAGCGGAGTGCCAAATTGATTCGCCGCGTCTAGGGCTTGCAATGTTTGTATGTCCCGGTACTAAATTATTCTACTACGGGATTGCGTAATTATATGTAAAAAAAATATATTTCCAGAATGCGTATCATCCACGATCCGAATATCATTTTTTTTAATTCTTGCAATATAAAATCTTATGATTTTTAATTATATCTTTCACGACGAATGCGTGTATACATATTTCAGTAAAAAGCTCTTAAAGCTATAGCCTTCGCCTTTGAATTTTCTGTAGTAAATTACATTTCGTTTTTGATCATCAAGTTATCACATTTTTTTTCCACCACAAGCTTCTTTTTGCTAACCGAAAAACCGAGTGTTTCAAAACATTGAATATTCGTAATTATTTACGTTACTTTTAACTGTCACTTTTTGATGGAAAGGCATGCTTTTTGAAATAATAAAAACACATTTTTTAGCACTTTGTATACGGTATATTTTTAATAAAGTCCGGTTTCGATTATAGTGAGTATTATCAACTGATCAATTGATTATACTATATTGTGTTGTACTATAAATGTTTTTTTAAATATTATTTATATGCATAATATGTATTCTCAGACATTTCTGTTATACGCTCCAAAAATATATTTATAAAAAGACAACGGTAAATTTTCTGTATTAACTCCCAAAAACAATACACTAATGAATATTTTTTTTTAATACCTTGTTAAAGCAGTCTACAAAGATTAATTAAGAAGTAAAAAATATGGGGGTTATTAGGTAATCGGACTAAATTTCATTCAATAAAAAATTTGCTTTTACACAAATGTTTTAACTATAGTATAAGTGTCAACCATCAACAATCAATTTCATCAATCAACATTGCAACCAGCTGTCCCAAAAGTTAAGACGTAAGCAGTCATATAGTTAATATCTGATTCTTAGGACACGATGAAAAAATATCAATGTATTTTAGTTTTACAAAATTTATTAGATATATAGTTGATAGCAATTAACATAGACAGAAATATCCACAATTATAAAATTTTTAATTTGTGATAATAAATTCATAAGGATGTTAAATTTGATTGATGTGGCATTTACTTGGTAAAACACCATTATAAAAAAGATCTTCTGATGAAGATGTAAGCCGAAACAACTATCAACTGTATACCTTATAAATTTTGTGGAACTAAAATACATTGATATTTTTTCACCGGGTTATAATAGAGATATTTATATTAAGTAAAAGCTAATTCAATCAATCGATTCTTAGTTTTTGAATACCGGGATATCGAAACAGTCGGGATTCCGAAGCTGCAGTCCCTAGTCGCGTCACACTTGGCACCAATAGAATAATCGCCACAACACCTCTTTTCAGCGAGCACAATAATTTTATTGTATGATTTATTATTTGCAATACCCGTTTTTGCAACTGGCACTGATATTATCATGCACAATATTGGGCGCATCGTATCTCTCACTCAATTAGGTGCTCCATCAAGGACTTCATTGATAACATTTATCTGGTATCAGTGCCGTAATGGCACCCCTCGCCTACAAACTTACTGGCAGAAAATTACACGGTCTAATGGATTTTGAACTACGTAATACGCGGCCAAGGGCTCGAATCCCAGAGTTGAAACGTTCATTCATTATTTTTTTAATCGCTTTAAAGATTTCTGTACAAATAAACGAATACCTATAATAAAAAAAGAAAATAACAATATTTATTGTTATTATTATACAACGTGATCCAATTCTCCATACTGAAGTTTCTCAGTTTTTATGGTTGACGTATTATTTCTGTGTAAATCCTCTAGTATATAAGCGATGCATTTTTTACTTACTGTCGGTTCTAATGCACATGTGTGATATAATGCCTGAAAATGCCGAAAGGTGAAACCCGGGCTATGAATGATAAAAAATGTGGAATTTTGTACACAGTTTCAGCAAAATGAAAATTTATTAATCATGTCATTTTTATACTTACGTATTTCTCAATTTGATACATACATGTCACAAAAATTATAAATTATATCTTAATTGTTTTTGCAACGTCAAAAATATTTAAAAATTGAAGGAATGTTGTTGAAAATTAAAGGAATAAGTAACAACAGAATAGCAAGGAAATCAACTAAGCAAGCTCCTGTAAAATCTATTTTATTTATAATATAAACTATTTAGCTTTATAAATTTTTTCTGTAATAAATCTGTTTTTCGGCAGTTATTTCGGCTTCCGCCATCGTTGGATCTCTGATCAATTCAGTTTATTTAACAAATTATAATTGTTTATTTCAATAATAAAATGATAAATACTTTTTTTACAATTTTATAATATTAATACTAGCACCGGCTTCGCTGAGTTGTGAGCATTAGTTGATAATGCTCGCGATGAGCAAAACCGGTTCTATTCAAAAAATATACAGTGGATATAAGTACTAAAAAATATATTTTTATTATTTAAAATATTATGCCTTTCCGTCAAGAATTGACATTAAACATCATAAAATTAAAACAAGGCTATTGAAATAAAATTTTAAGTTAGTAATTTACTAGATAAACAAAGCAAATGGCTTAAAAACAAAGAAAATAAGCAGGGTATGACACAAAATTATATTAATAGTGTATGAATAAAATATTAAGAATCGCTTAAACTTGAATAACTACTAATTTGTACTCAAAAAGTCTATCATGAATTAAGAAATAGTTAATCATTTGTTTAGATACCTGGTAATTATTAACTCAAATTTTGTATAAATAGCCTCGTTTTAATTTACAGATTATAAGTTGATATTACTCGTGATGAGTAGAACCGGACATGATCTTGATAGAAAATTGCTTAAAAACGATCAAGTTGCTAATAGTAAGTAGCGTTGTATAATTAAAAAGCTCCTAAATAAATTTTGAGCTTTCGTCAGACGAACCTACTCTTACTTCATATAAGCATGCTTTAGGGTTGCTATTCCGCATAAAATATAAAAAGAATCACGATTTTTGCATGATATTGTGTTGCTACAAGAAAATAAATAAACCCAAATACCGATATGAATAAATCATGAAAATAAACGTATCACTGTTTTCAAATAACAATTCGTTATTTGAAAACAGTGTTTAATGTTTAGTTTAAATTAATTATTATCATAGTTCTGACGATGGCAGAAGAAAAATGACATGTAGTAAAATGTACATACCAGAGATACCCAAAACGTGCGCCGCGAAAATTTTTTTTTACAAAATATTGTTTATTTTATTAGTTTATAAAATGTTACTTGGGCCTATGTGAGCTCGACCAGCATTTCACGTTCATGTTCAAAGATTTATTGGGAAATGTTCATGAAGAAAATCAAAACTCTTGATTATTTTTTAAATAAAATTGTAGACAAAAAAAGAGGTATAGATATATTAATAAGATTCAGGATTGGAAATGAAGAAAACTATTAGTAACGTGAGGTGTGCTATGAGATCGCCGAAAAAATTTTTAGGGTGCCGGAAAACGAAAAAGTTCTGGAGCCGCATGTACATACAAATTTCAAGATGAATATTATAATAATTCTACAAAATAAATGGCAATTTAATTAACTTATCAAATATGACTCGAATAATTTCGAAATTACGTGCAGACATTTTGTTCAGCGTACCAAAGAATTTATCCTGTACTTCATCAAGGATGCTGGATACATTCCGAGAAGCACAGTATGAAATTCGTTGTCAGGGCCACATCTAGGGACATTGCTGCCCCTTTATTTTGTTGTTATATTTTTTTAACTTCATTAAAAATTCACTGTTCTGTAAAAATGTATAATACATCGAACAATTTTTAAAATAATTATAAACGTCTCAAGGTACAAAAAACGAACATATTATATTGCTTGGATCTCTATTCCATGTATTTCTATATATGTTTAAGATAGTTACTTTGCGAGTACAAAACGTTAAACACGGTGAAATCAAAAATATGAAGGTGTAGTCCGAAATAGCTATCAACTATTTATCTTATAAATTTTGTAGTACTAAAAATTGTTTTTTTACCGTGATAAAACGGAGTTCTACTAAGTAAATGCCAATTCAATCGATACAAAAAGTTTATTAAATATTTTTGATTGAATAATATTGAGAAATACATAAGTATAAAAATTACATGATAAATAATACTTGAATTGCTGAAACTGTGTACACAATTCCATATTTTTTATCACTTATAGCCCGGGTTTCATCTATCGGCATTTTAAGGCATTTTATCACATGTTAGAACCGACAGAAAGTAAAAAAATGCATTGCTTACATACAAAAGAAATTATACAGAAAGAATGCATAGACCTTAAAACTGATACACTACAGTGTAGAGCATTGGAACACGCTGTAGAGTTAACTGAATACTGTTTTTTTTTTGAGATGGTACAGTTTGATTCGAAAATGAAATGTAAAAAATATTAAATTGAATAGTTTCAATCGATATTAAGTCAATTTTAATAAAGATAAGGTGCTTTTTCAACAATGTGCACCGACAATATTGAACACATTTCTTTGTAAACTATCATAAAAACACATTGGCATCATATAAAACGGTTGTATGCAACGCATATTTTTATACAACACGGCTCAAGGGAAAAAAATTGAAATGAAATGTTGAATGAACTTACCACAATTAATGATTAGGAAAGTAGTTGCAGCGAAGTAGCTACTTGGAATTGACTAATAAATTAGATTTTTTTGATTCATAGTGATCCTATAATCGAAAGGAGTTCGAAATTAAAAATGGAATTAAAAAATATTTTGAAACCTTATAAAGAAATACGTAAAGGTTATACGCTAAAAGTAGAGTCCTCCGATAGTGAAAACTCACAACGAATCTCGAAAAAGGGAAGAAATATAGAATTCTTAGTGATAGCGATGATGAATGAATGGTATATTATGTTATTAAACTTTGTTTAAATTATTATGTGAATATATCTTTGTTTATTTAAAAAAAATAAAGTACATATTTATATAAACTATCATCGATTTTTCTTTTGGAATATAGCTGAACGAGTACGTGATTGATTTATCATTTTTGATCGTATGGATGGGAGAGAATTGAGAGACATTACAAACACAAATGACTTAGAAGAGAATCGATAAATCGATTGAAATAGTTACGTGCTTAGTTCCGTTCAATTTACTGTGATCAAGGTAGCGAAACGAATCGCTGTAGGTGACGCAACTACACAGAAACAGTATTTGCCTTTTTAATTTATTAAAAAAAAACAATAGAAATAATAATGCAAGGAGAATCATCCATCGGTAATTGATTAATATTTTTTTGAAGAAGGCTATATCTTGATCTTCGCGCATCAAATAACAATACAAATAATTCACTTAGGGTAACATATACAGTGATCGGACAGTAAAGAGTATTGGGTACTTTTTTTTAGTTGTCACATGCTTATTGATGAAGGCTTAAATGTAGGGCTGTGTAGTCATTAAAAAACACGAATGTTGGAGCCGGTATCGGGGCAAGTCACAACTATAATTAAGTTTAGCTTTTCACTTTTAAGGTGTTAACTGTCACTTCTTGATGGAAAGGCATTATATTTTAAATAATAAAAACACATTTTTTAGTACTTATTTCCACAATATATTTTTTGATCAGGACCGGTTTCGCTCATCGCGAGCATTATCAACTGATAGAATACAATTTACAAACAAGTCTATTTATACAAAAACAAAAAAATAATTTGAGTTAATGGTAGCAGGTATACAAAACCATGGGTACAAGAACTAGGAAACGATTTACATAAAATCATACAATATTGATACAAATAAAGTAAATTAGTATAAAAATTAAATGTTCACAATCACTTATTAAGAATTACAATTGCAATTATGGTAAATCAATAATCCATTAGGAGCTCTAAACAATCAATAAGGAAGTAAGGAGTGGGAAATTTTTAATGACGAAATAACCCACAATCACTACTTAATGGAACAAAATAAATTAATACATGAGAAGTCGATTAAAGATGAATCGATGAGATGGGAAGATATGGTCAGTCAGGGGCGTTCCAATATTGTCTGTAAAAAATTAAGTAAAGGGAGGCAATATCATTTTTCAAAAAAAAAAAAAAATATTTATTTGAAATATATATTTATTACTCTAATTTAATGAGTATAACAATGGTGACGACGCAAAAGTAGTTTGTTCATTTATAAGGTTAGAATTAGGCAAAAATTTATATCGGTTAATTTCAAGGATTTCTTGTTTATCTAATTTCAGTGATTTGTTATTGAAATGCAGGATTTTGTAGTTTATAGTAAAATCACATGAATGTTTATTTTGAAACAAATGGTTTCCAAAAGTAGAAATCTCATCGCCTTTTTGGCACAAGCTAAATGTTCCTTAAATCTAGTATGAAAGGATCTTCCTGTTTGACCAATATACCTAGCCACACAGGAATCACATTTTAGAAGATAAATACCACTTTGGCTTAAAATATTAATTTTGTCTTTCGTGTTAACTAACATTCGACTAAGATTATGATTGTTATAAAAAGTTACATTAAAAATTTTTTTGTCTAACTTCTTGGATATGTTTTCAGAAACTCGGCCTAAATAACTTAGTTTTACCCAACGTTTTTCAACGGAGGGAACATCAATCATCAAGCTCGAGGTTACATTTAATAAAGCTAATTTTTTAGTTTTTTTAAAGACAAGTCGATCAATCAACTTTGCATCGTATCCATTGTTAAGTGCGATCTGTTTAATGGTGTTTAATTCTAAATTGAAATTTGATTCTGTCATAGGAATTGTCAACAAGCGATGAATAAAGGAATGAAAAGTTGACAACTTATGTGAAATGTGGTGTCTAGACGAGCTACTTATGATATTGTCACTAAAAGTCTCTTTTCTGTAAATACTGAAACTATGACGATTATTAATTAGTTCAACGGTTAAATCTAAAAAGTTTATTTTATGCATACCCAATTCCATTGTGAATTGAATTGAACTATGAATCTTATTCATATTATTCAAGAAAGTATGCAGTTGCCTTTCGGTACCTCCCCAAAGTACTAAAATATCATCTACATATCTATACCAATAGATGATATTTTTAAAAAGATCTAATTTTGAAATTTTTGATTCAATCAAATTCATGAAAAAATCAGCTAAAATTGGTGACAATGGACTACCCATTGCCAAACCATCCAACTGTTTATAAAGTTAAAGTTAAAGATAAATTTTATAAACAGTTGGATGGTTTGGCAATGGGTAGTCCATTGTCACCAATTTTAGCTGATTTTTTCATGAATTTGATTGAATCAAAAATTTCAAAATTAGATCTTTTTTAAAAATATCATCTATTGGTATAGATATGTAGATGATATTTTAGTACTTTGGGGAGGTACTGAAAGGCAACTGCATACTTTTTTGAATAATATGAATAAGATTCATAGTTCAATTCAATTCACAATGGAATTGGGTATGCATAAAATAAACTTTTTAGATTTAACCGTTGAACTAATTAATAATCGTCATAGTTTCAGTATTTACAGAAAAGAGACTTTTAGTGACAATATCATAAGTAGCCCGTCTAGACACCACATTTCACATAAGTTGTCAACTTTTCATTCCTTTATTCATCGCTTGTTGACAATTCCTATGACAGAATCAAATTTCAATTTAGAATTAAACACCATTAAACAGATCGCACTTAACAATGGATACGATGCAAAGTTGATTGATCGACTTGTCTTTAAAAAAACTAAAAAATTAGCTTTATTAAATGTAACCTCGAGCTTGATGATTGATGTTCCCTCCGTTGAAAAACGTTGGGTAAAACTAAGTTATTTAGGCCGAGTTTCTGAAAACATATCCAAGAAGTTAGACAAAAAACTTTTTAATGTAACTTTTTATAACAATCATAATCTTAGTCGAATGTTAGTTAACACGAAAGACAAAATTAATATTTTAAGCCAAAGTGGTATTTATCTTCTAAAATGTGATTCCTGTGAGGCTAGGTATATTGGTCAAACAGGAAGATCCTTTCATACTAGATTTAAGGAACATTTAGCTTGTGCCAAAAAAGGCGATGAGATTTCTACTTTTGGAAACCATTTGTTTCAAAATAAACATTCATGTGATTTTACTATAAACTACAAAATCCTGCATTTCAATAACAAATCACTGAAATTAGATAAACAAGAAATCCTTGAAATTAATCGATATAAATTTTTGCCTAATTCTAACCTTATAAATGAACAAACTACTTTTGCGTCGTCACCATTGTTATAGTCATTAAATTAGATTAATAAATATATATTTCATATGAATATAATTTTTTTTTTTTTGGAAAAATGATATCGCCTCCTTTTACTTTATTTTTTTGCAGAAAATATTGGAACGCCCCTGACTGACCATATCTTCCCATCTCATCGATTCATCTTTAATCGACTTCTCATGTATTAATTTATTTTGTTCCATTAAGTAGTGATTGTGGGTTATTTTCGTCATTAAAAATTTCCCACTCCTTACTTCCTTATTGATTGTTAGAGCTCCTAATGGATTATTGATTTACCATAATTGTAATTGTAATTCTTAATAAGTGATTGTGAACATTTAATTTTTATACTAATTTACTTTATTTGTATCAATATTGTATGATTTTATGTAAATTGTTTCCTAGTTCTTGTACCCATGGTTTTGTACACCTGCTACCATTAACTCAAATTAATTTTTTGTTTTGTATAAATAGACTTGTTTGTAAATTGTATTCTATCAGTTGATAATGCTCGCGATGAGCGAAACCGGTCCTGATCAAAAAATATATTGTGGAAATAAGTACTAAAAAATGTGTTTTTATTATTTAAAAAATAAAAAAAAAAAAAGTTTAGCTTTATTTATAATTAAAAAGAAATATTCAATGATTGCATCGTCTTATGTATTGTTGTTGTGGAGTCCGACATTGACCAACAACATGATTTCAGCTACAGAAAGTTGATTGTGTAATGTGCATTAAATTTAAGATTAACCAACCATCTGGCGAATTGTTCATTGAAATATTTTTCGAAATCGTAACAGTCCTGCTTTCTTGAAACGAATTTATTCATATTAAATAGGCATGAAAATAATTTGACATATTCTGTTGGCCAGCGCAAAGAATATTCCAACTTTAATATTTTAATAACTAATTCAGAATTGATGATGTTAATCAAATGTATGGAGATTGTGAAGAAAAATCAGAATATATAGTATTGTACTGCTAACACTTTTATAATTTTCAGTATTAACTAGCAACACTCTGAAATCTTTTATCTCAACAGTAGAGACGTTTGCTGTCAGAAGGTTAACTGTCACTTCATAGTGGAAAAGCGTTATATTTAAATAATAAAACACAACATCACATGACCGGTATCGCTCTTCGACAGCATTATCAACTGATTAAAAAACAAATTAAAAAAACGGTTTTTTAATCTAATTCAAACTCTTAGAAAACTATTAGAAATCAGTGAATTTCGCGTCAAACTCTTATTTTATAACGGTTTTTATGAAAAGATAAATTGACTTAACGCCCTTTTCCTTTCTCACAAAAATTTACCAAATCGAAAGTGATTTTTTAAGTATAATATCTTCTTTATTGAAAACTATATTTTGGTTGTCTTCTGATAATAAAATAATAAGATCTATATTAAGATAACTTCCATCTAAGTGAAAAATAAAAAATTTTAATCAAGTCCTGTCGTCGTAACAATATTTCTATACCATCTGTATTAATGCTCTGTGCGTGTTCACCAAATTGAAATCCATTTTAATTTTTTTTTTTATTTCACTCTGGCAACATCGAAGATGCTAGGGGCATGATTGTTAAAAATGTTCGTGTGTTATTGATAACAGCCAGCATGATAATCTGTCTGTGTATATACAGACCAGAAATTTGACAGTTAGGTCATGTAAATTTTATCTGATATAAATGATTTCGTATTCCAGCATCGGTGGTATGTTCAACACAGGGGTGGTCAAGCCGTGGCGCATTGCATCTAATTATTCTTTTGAACTAGCCGCATAACTGAACCCATAATTGATTCTTAACGAACAAACTAATATATTTCGATCGCCATTGCTTAATCCTCTGCGGGGGGCTATTTTGTTTAAGTAATAGACCATTTCCGTGCCATATGTAAACTTATTGATATTGCCGCCTCTTTGTTTCATTTACAATGCTTAGTTTTAAAGCGAGCAAGAAACAATCTAGGTCGTTAAAACAGGAGAGAAGATTTATTGTGTATCTTTTCTACAATGCTACATATAGATAAGCAAATTTTCGTTTAAGCATAGTTCTGACGATGGCGCGAGCCGAAATAGCTATCAACTATATCCTAAAAAATATTTTTTTAGAACTAAAATACATTGTTATTTTTTTCACCGTGTTATAATGGAGTTCTACCAAGTGAATGCCAATTCAATCAATATATTTTAAGCATTTGAGTACTCCGTTCAATTCATGCAGCCTTCTTACTCATCGATTTATCCCATTTTTTGTCAATATATAATTGTATGATGTGTTAAGTTTATGAGTGTATGAGATCAAAAGAAAGAGTCTGAGTGAGATGTGGTACAATTGAGAAACAGCGCGGTTGAGACGAGGCGTAATTGAGATTCGCTGTGTTTGAAGCCACGTGCGGACGAGCGGCGGCGACCGAGCGACAAGCAACTAAGCGGTGTGGCAATATGTTTGAACGGTGGTGTGACTTAAAGATAGTTTCTGCCTATTGTAAATCGGTCTCCAATAAACGTGTGACATTTGAACTAATGTAAATTAATTCATTTAATTAAATGATTTAGTTATTTCGTTTCTAAACATAAGCGGGCCAGATCCTACTTCTATCTCTATTTCCAACTCTGATAGTAAACGTAAGAAGGTAGAAAAGGTGCTTAAGATGTAAAGCGAATCTGAAATAGTTTCTGAAAAAGAAATATGGTACACGGTAAGAAAAATTATGGTCATCTTTAGGGTTATAGGTCGATCGTGAACTCTTAATAATTCTCAAGACCATTTTTGTCGATTATTACTGTAGAACACATTATCTTTAAATAATTACATTAAGTATAAAAACAAACTTATAGAACTGTAGAAGCCAAATTTATATTCCATGTTTTATAGACCAGATGAATGTTCATATAGCCAATGTCATTTCTTTTCGGTGTTTGACAAAATATTTTTTATTTTTAAATTTATACTTAAATTAAAAACAGCTATCTTATTTTTTTTAAATGATAAAACATTTTTTCATTACTATTTCTAAAATTAGACGTAGTTAAGAAAAAAGACCAGCTTCGCACATTACGAAAATAATCAATTGCATCAGTTGATAACGCTTGCAATGAGCGAAACCAGTCACGATCTAATCGATATAAAAATGTGAAAATATTACTAAGCATTGTGTTTTATCATTTAAATATAATGCCTTGCCACGAAGAAGCGATGGCAAACACATAAAAGCCAGCTTACCATTAATTTTAAGTTAAAAAAATATCAAACATGTTGGTCAACTCTGGCATACACGATCGTTTATAAATAAATTAAGCTTGCTTTTTTTTATATAAAAATAAGTTCCTTTATTCACACATCATTTAAGTCATCACATAATATCATATATGTACAAATAATGTCAAACGATTTATTTTTATAATATTACAATTTTTTATTACAGTTTTTACAATTAACGATAGCGACTGATGGTGCTGGATTTCATTCGCTAAATAATGTTCAAATATGCCGAACGGCGAAACCTTTTTCGAGAGTGACAAATATTGTGGTTACGAACATAGTTTGGAAGATTCAAATTTAACCAATTGACGTCTAACGACTCAACTATTGAGACATCAGATTGCAGTGAGTTAATAGTTGATACTTGAGTAACGAGAGTGTTAAAACATTCGTGTACAAGCTATCAAAATTTAGCCTGATTTGCCAGGATAATCTTGATCAGATTGTTCAAAGTTTAAAATAGTTAAAATGATTTGTGTTGGAATATATTTAACTCGGCTTGGCTGGGAAATGGTTGATAGCATTTGTGTGAAATATATACGCCGATAAAGTCAAGATATCAACATAAACTTGAAACGTTCGTGACAGTGAACGTTGCATGGTCGATATTATTTGAAGAGATAAGGAAGAAAGTAAATAACAAATGAGCTCATATCGATCCTCATCTGATATTATAAAATATTATCATTTAAATAGCATCAATCAACATTTGTATATGATCAACAGCGGTGTTTTATATAGCAATTTATTCAAGTCAATACGACTCTCAAACATTATCAAACAATCTCAACTTATGCAGAAAACATTAATTAAATTTTTAATAGCATTAAAAATGTCAAAAAAGAACTGATGGATATGGTATTAAATTTTGATGACTCTTCATAAAAATATTTCCCATATGTCATTACGAGTCTCAAATATTATCAAATAAATTAAGTTTATGAAGCGTTTAGCTGTTAAATTTAATAGCATTAAAAATATCAGAAAAGAGTAAAATTAAAAATGCTGTTTGAACGAAAGCCGTATCTTCTCGGTCACCGATGAACTTAATTATTTTTAAACTCGCATTTGGTATGTAAGTAACATTGTTTGAAATCAGAAGATGGTGTCGTGTAGTTTCATCAAGAAAGAGTTAATTTAAGAATGTAATATACCAGCCATGTATTGGCTTGTCATAATATAGCTTTTAAATTTAACGTCAAATAATTAATATACGATATAAAATATTTTTACGTTCTCAATTATCATTTTCTTGGGAAAAAGGAAATTAATATGCATAGAGAGTGTGGGGAAAGTTAAAATAAACACAGCCTTAAAACTTAGTGCACCAAAGTTAGTGCCACTAAAATATCAATGTCCAATTAAAGTATTGTATATAGACAATCCATTTTTATTATTAATTAATCATAATGAAGTAATAATTCAGGTATGTCATTTTGTTAGTAATGAACAATAAAGATGCTTAAATTATACTACATCAGTAAAATAAAGATACCATAGTGAAAATATTAAAAACAAACATACTGAAAAAATTGCCGACAGATTGATAGCTAATTTTATTTATTATTAATTTGAATAGCGAACATAGTCATGGAACAGATTATTTTCGTTAAACGATCACCCACTACATACTAAAATTCTAATAATATAACCTAACAGTCATTAATAGGTTCATTAACATAACCTTAAAATCAACATTGACAAATGATGTTCTCTTTCAGACTCCTAAAGAAATTCTGCGGATTAAAGTTGCTTATTTAACCCGCTAATTGCTAACGTCTCAATTGTTGAGATGGGAGATCACAGTGTGTTTATAGTTATAACTCAAAATTAAAGGAGTGTTTAAAATGGTAAAACTTTTGTGTATGAGGTAATTTTTGAATTGAATACAGTCAGATGTTTTCAATAATCTCCACAAGTTTTCTTGACTTTGAAATATTTTTTCAGCAATAGTTCCTCGACCGGTGATCCGCAAAGATTTTTGGGGGAGCCGAAATAATCAAATTTTCTGTTGTATTTTATTGATTTTTTAATTATATTTTTTAAATTACTGTCTGTTCAAATATACTTGAATATTGTTATATCAGTAAACGGTTGTTGTATGGAAAAATAAATTGTTTTTAATAAAAAATCAATTATATAAATATTTACAATTTATTCAAATTTTTTTGGTGGTCCGCGGATGTAAAAAGGTTGAGAAACTATGCGTTAAGCAGCTCAGCAGGAAATAGGTTAAAATTATATTATCTTGATGTTACATCGATTATCTACAATAAAACATAACTATAATAAAGTACTTAATATAGAATCGACATGGAAACACACTTTGAACTGTCTGACATGCAAAGGTAAAGATATAAATTAATAATTAATTTAAGAATGATTGATTGTATCACCTTATTTGTTTATATTTACTTATTGAATTACATTTGCCATGGCTATCAAAATATTGATAAATTAAATTGGTTCACGATGATTGATATATTTATACGGATTATAAAGTTTAAAAATGGATTACGAAAGATATATATCGCCAAATCAATGTCCATCTGTGTAGGCAGTGTATTGGATAAGAAGTTAAAACAAATGGTATAAAATTTATACGTCCGTGAAATAGTTTAAGACTGGTTTGGTACAAGGTAATATTATCAGACCTGTCGTCGTATTGCATTTTCGGTTGATCGAGCATTTTATAATACCCGAAGAGTTATTGCATTACAGGATGCGCGATTAAATTTCGCGCAGCGATAATAAAATAAAAAAAAGTAAAAATTAACAAATAATTAAGCTCGTTGAGAGCTTTTAACCCGTCTAAAGCTAACGACCCACCGGTGTGTCGCTTTCTTGCTATTTTATTAATTACATTTTTAGCTGTCAATTGGTTTAAATTGCAATTGTGCCAATTTCTGCTGGATTCTGTGAGTTTATTTTGTTTGACCAAATAAGTACAATTTTATCAGTAAAATATTCAGATTTCATATAACTATACTCAGGGCCGGATCGATTTAGTTTATCATATGCGTTATCAAATGATCGAATATACATTTTGTCAAATAATTTGTAATAAAGTTGGGCATTCGGTGTATAAAAATTGGTTCAAAAGATTTGTATTTTATCTGACGAGTGATAAAACAAATAAAATATATAATTCCTCCAATGAACTTTATTAAAAATTATATTTCATAAAAAGTAAAATTTGTTAAGAAAATATAATGATAATTGATTTTTTAAGTAGCTATGAAATTAACTTTAAGGATTATGTTCGTTATCCGAATTGTTCGTTAACCGACCATAACCGAAGTTTTACAAATAGAATAATTGGATTAGAAATATCATTTTAATTCGTTATCCGAATATGTGTTTGTCATCCGAACGCAACAATCTTTCGTAATAGTGTTCGTAGTCCGAACTGCTCGCTAACCGATCAGCCATAGTGTTGTATATTTATAAATGCATCACGTAAATAATAAAAGTAAAGGAAAATAGTCTTTTTTTATAATACGTTATCATTGTAATGGTTTCCGCTTCGATTTGTTTTGAATGTAAAAAGTGAGAAAAAAATGACTCGCGGAGAATCCAAATGAAATTCAACCGTGAGTTACTTGAATTTAACGAGTTTTACTGCGAAGTTGATTGAAAAATGTTCGATTCGCACATTATATATAAATAAGTTGGTACTACTGAATAAAATCAAGTTTTAGATCTCTTCTTCTTTGTCATAATTTGAATTTGGAATTATCACCTGCCGCTATTTGTTTATATTTTTGTGACATATTTATTGGAAGCAATATTAGATTATTTTTCCAATTTTTTTTCAATCAGCTGAAAATGATATTTTCAATGAAATATGTTTGAATTAAATGATGACATTAAATAATTACTAACGTATTATTCAATGCATCAAACATGACTGAACCGTTGTGCTGCGATTATACTTTACGAATTAAATTTCTCGTCGTTTCAATTTCCACCACTTTACAATGTGTCGCCACTGTTCAATGAAAAACGCTGATTGCGAATTATTCGCGCTACAGATTTCGTGCAATATAAAATACTGGTGTAACGCGTGCACGTATATGAAAATGTATAACAATGTGTTTTACGGTGAGATTGTAAATGACTGTCCATGGTCCACCAGCTAAGCATAACATGAGTCATCTCGCCGAGCTGTGACATGGTTGCAGCTATGAATGCTTTCGGATTGGCGGACGTGAGGTTCTGCACGCACGGGATACCCGGAAGACTGTGCAAAATCTGGGAAACTCGGCGGAAAGTGTTTCAACATGGCGGGAAATGGCGCTTTCAATTGAGTGACGGATATTACCTCTATCAGCGGGGTTAACACTATTGTGAAATAGTAAAATGTTGCAGATTAATTAAACTATTTCACGTAAATATTAAATCATCGACATTTTTTATGAAACCATCACATATCCACAATTTATTTAATTTATGGTATCGACTGAAAGAAGAATTTCAATATCAATCCTTCAGGCATCAGTGTGATAGAATGCATGAATATGCCGAAAGGCGAAACCCAGGTCGTTAGTGATAAAACATGTGGAATCGTACAAAGTGGTAGCAATTCAAATTTCATAGTTTATTTCTTGGAAAAATAACATTTTTAAACTTGTATTTTGAGCTTATTCGATTTATTTATCTACTATTACTAATAAATATTCGATATTTTGACATTTTTTATAAAAAAATAATTGTTTCCAAATGTTTATTACTCTATATAAATTATTCTATGTAATAATGGTTGATGGATTACTTAGGGCACTACGGTTCTATATTAAAATTGTGCCCATACAATGTTATCTAACGTCAAACCTATATTTACGTTAGATTTACGAACTGTAAATACGAAATATTGTAGAATGTTTACTTCACAATTCCATTTTTGAAAAATATAACGTTGCTAAAATTTATGGTTTGGCCTATCATTTTAAACGAAACGGCGATTAAAATAAAATATAATGTGTTTGTAGCGGGTAATATAATTTATAATAAGTTATCATTTTTTTTTAATTCTCAATAAATATGATGGTAGTTTCTTTATTTTCTGGGGCACGTAGACAACTTTATATATAAGTTTGATAAAACTTAAATTTCTTGGATACGGAATAAATTCGCTTGAATCCATTCAAAAGCAATATGAACACACGTTTGTTTATGGGTTATCTCAAATTTAAAAATATGTACACGTTTCCCAGTATACGATGCTATTGCCAAGCAGAGAATAAAAGTTTCTTTTGCATACCTGCTCTATTTTACATTTTTAACAAATTGAGTAATTAACTGTTGAGAGTATTTTTCATCATATGTAGCAACCCCCGAACACATGATTTTTCTCATATTTTAATTTTTCTTACGATTATGTTTTCAGTCATGATTCGTTTTTAGATAATTTCTACGAAATTTCATTAGTTTTAAAAAAGCTTTTAATATTTGAGCATTTTTCGTTTTTATCGAAGACATTATATTATTAGTAGTCATTTTTTGGCAGTTTTGGTAAGGGTAGTTACATATTGAATTATTATTTTTTTAATATTATTTTTCCTTAAATCCAATCGTATATACATGTGAAGCTTTTCAGTTTTATGGCAGAAATACAATGCATGATTACTATCACACCTGTAATTGACTAGTATCACATTAACCTATAACAAAAATATATTTTATTGTTTATATTCCTAAACATACGTACCACGAAATCACCACTTAGACATTCTTTTAAGCGTTATGTGAAGGTGTATTAATTTCGTTCCCACCACAAGCATGTGTGTGAATGGGTTGTAAGTTTATTGGCTCTGATATTTTAAAAAAATACTGCAAGTGTACGTGTGTATTTCTTAGAAACGGTTTAAGGATGGATCGGTTGAATTATTCGAAAAGCGAGCGTGTGTCTTGGGGAGACTAGTAAATTTATTTTTAGCTGGATACAAATCCGTTTCGTGGTAACAGCTTTATTTCTCGATGGTACCAGAGACAAATCAAGTGCAACAATCGATTTGAAATTGGAACATGGTATATTTTAGATCCGCTTTTAATGAATGCTCATTGAACAATCCAAGGATAAATGTATTGCCATAAACACCAATGTTCTATGGAATAACAGTTCAACAAATTCAATTTCAAGGCAACATTACGATTTTTACGATGTATACCGAGACCGTTTTGAATATTTGGTTGAAATTTATTATTCTAAGTTACAAATATTATTGAACCAATAATAATGTATTTCAATAATAAAGAGATGATGAACAAGGTGAATAAATATATCTAAAAAATTATTATTGTAGCAAATATATCAAAGCTTGAATTAGATGTATTATACTATAGAAACACAAGAAAATACAGATCGAGTTTGATTTGCACATGATATTTAAACAGTTGGTGTAACCGTTATGTAAATGCACCTTTTTTGATTTATATTTTGATTATTTTTACTGTATAAACACACACCAATTAATCTATACGTATATATGAATATATTTTACACATTTAAACTTTTAACTATCACTTTTATCGGTAAGACTCGACATTTCAACAATAAAGCACAAAATCAGTACATCCCTTAACATAATATTATCAAGAAGAGGGTCGGTTTCGCTCATATTGAGCTTAATTTGATTATGCTCGCCTCAAGCGAAACCGATTCTGATATTGATTCCATAAAATTGTTAATATAGTACTAAGGATATATTTTATATTGTTAATGGTTGGTCTGGAAGAAATATAATATCATTTATTATTTTAATGAGTGAATATTTTTAAGACATCCTTAGCTCATCGTTTAACATTTTTACAAATTTATTATTCCATTCATTCTCAAAGATATTACTTTTGATTCAGGTCTAAAGCTTTTTAGCTTTATTTGTGCGGTAGTTTTTTACCGAAGGGAGCAACCGAACTTAAATGGATTTTTTTTGTTTGTTCCTTGTTTGCAATATTTATTTTCTACAAAAGATCTTTAATCTTCTCAAACAAATAAAAATATTGACACATGAAGAAAGTATAACTTGTAATTAAAAAAAAATATGAAAATGTTAAGTAATCGATAATAAATAGACAACGTAACACTTGGTCGCAAGTAGGAAGACAATATATTTAGAATTTTAATTATTGCACTTTTTGTGCTTATTCCACATTTTTAGTAAATGATTCTTGTTTGTGGATTTAGAGATTAATTATCTATGACAATATAGGAAGAGCTGTGTCTGCAATAGTTTGATGTCTTATTAATACCGTTTTTATGATACACTAAATTATTATTTTTTTGAAATAATACTATTTGTTACTACAGCTTATACCAATGCGACCATTTTTTTTTTTTAATAAAACATTGTAATTTTCAGAAATCTCTTGAAACCAACTCATGTATAAAAGAAATCACATGTTCAAGATCATAGAATAAATTGAAAAAATCTTGCTCTTACCAGAATCCAAAGGTGACATTAACACACAAATTGGATTTATATTTTCTTAACTAACTTCTTTTAAAATTCGGGAGATTTTTGTTGTCTAATAACAAAATGTCTTCAAAACAAGGCAGTAAATACAATTATTTTAATTCGATCAAACATTTAAATTTAGAAGCAACTACTCTGTTGGTATTCAATTTTTATTTTCATTAGGAACAGTCGTGCTTTATTTTCAAATATGGAATCATGCGCGACTGTCACATGTTTTTCACGAGTTTTCTTCACATGAATTTGAAAAAAACATTCCAAGCATTAAAAATTGTTCATCATAGCCAAGTATTATTAATTTTTAAATCCATCAAAATAATACTTTATTTTACTGAGAATAATTTCTTTTGATGTAATTATTTCATAATAAAATTATCTCTATATATCTGTTGAATAATATACACCAGTAGGTGTGGGGAGAGTGATGTTATCAAATACAAGATTGTTATCAAAGTTAAGACGCATCATTATTATATTTACTCATCATCCATAAAATATTTTTTTTCAATTATGCTTGCTTAAACACTTAAACATAAATCATTACCGACATCAATATCTTTCATCGATTATATGATAATTATTATCATATCATTTATATCTTTTAAATGCTATTAATTTTGGACATTTGTTAAGTTCCAGATATCGAGTAATATAAAAAAACAAATAAAGGTGTTCATAGCAAAATCATTTTATGGTCACTAAATAAAATGACAATTTCTAGAAATAAGAATAAAATTTGAAAAGTTAAAGGTGAGCGATCGCTCATTATATGAAATGCTTCAATAACAGTGTTTTTCAACTATAAATATATTTTTACTGAAGTTTCAATGAAATCATTTTTAATTACATTATCAATAGTTAAAATATAAATCCATAGACACTATTATTGTATTTTACATACTATTATATTAATTGATGGGTTAGTAAATTTTCGCGCATGAATTGATAAATCATATTTTCACTTAAAATGTACTTTCGCTGTAAAACAAAACACTTTTTTAATAACAAATACCTAATTAAAATTTTCGAAAGCGCTTCAATATAATTCTGAATCTAAAAACACTACATTAATTATAGTCAAAAAATGCTGCCACTCGTCAGAATTATATTTATAGTGATTTTAAATTCGTATTATGATACTTATATAATTATTATGAAAATTTATTATATTTCATTTTATTTAATTTTTTATGTGTTGATATCATAAATATTTAAAAAAATAAAATATCTGAAAAACAAAACTTGTTTGTATTCTCTATTTATAATGTATATTTCGGGAAACTTTATTAACGCTGATGAGTCCAGTTCAGAAATCCAGATAAAATGAATAATTTACCACAACAATTTCAACCATTATTAACTCAATTACAACACTTTTATTTACACTCATTAATAACAATTTCAAGCATTATTAAATTAAATTAAATAATTCATGTTAATTCCATAAACAACTTGCAGCTAAACAAAACATTGATCAGTTAACAATTCCCCATGGTTTAAAAGCAATAGACGAGATTTCAAGCGGAAAAAAACTTTTTCCAAATTCAAAATCCGAAATGGTACATTACATCTAGTATATAATTCCATTATACTTTTATACACACCTAAAATATAATAGACATAATGACATAGAAACAAGAAATTAAATTACTTTATAGTCGTAATTAAAATATAAATTATTTTAAATTCTACTTTCAAACAACGTAAAGATACGATTTGAATTAAGTACGCACGATACATTGTTCTATGACGATGATTAATTTTTACTCCTAACAATATCGTTATTTAGAAGTATGAATGAAAAAAAAATATTTATTTTCGTATACATGTAAAATTTCCCATCGATATAAAGACGAAATTATGCTTCTATTTATAAAACATTATCTACGTATTTTCCGGTCAAAATAATATAAAAAATATGTGTTTATGTTAAATTATTATTTTAATAATTACTCTACAGGGTAACATATACAGTGATAGACTCCACACATTAAATACTAACTTCTTAACCGTTGATATGGTTGATTGTAGTGTCATGATATATACGATACTAAAAAAAATAGCAATACTACGAACATTAATAATGTTAAAACATTGATGTTTGACTAATTTTTATTAAAATATAGTCTAATAGATACTGATAATCTTGATATATTTGTTTAATACCAACACTTCTGAATTATTTTTTTAAATATCCAGTTTTTGCAGCACACTTTGGGAGAATTTTACTGAAGTAAATTTTTGTAATATTTAACTAGAATGTTAATTGTTGTTTTTGTATACACAGTTTTGTTCTCCATAAACTATATTATGGCGGTATTTTTTTCATAAATAAAACACTGAATCAAAGTGTCTAATCCAACAATATAATCAACAAAAATACTACTTCACCCCTCAGGGTTGAAATGGATAATAACTATAATGACAAAATGAGGATTCTAATATGTTAAGATCAGAGCTTTCACAAATACAGTAAATAAAATGCTAAATATGACGTTCATGCTGTTGCGGATGTCATACAGAAATTAATGACCAAAACGTATTGCTGTTAAATGAACATGTCAAAGTTTTTGCTCTAATCAGACTATATTTTAACACAAAAATAAGCTGGTACACAAAAGTTATCTCGCTGTTAACCGTCCCCGGTAGAACTTTTACGTTTTCAATATCAATTATAAATACACTTTTGAGGTACTTTAAATAATAAAAACACATTTTTAGTACTTATTTCCACAATATATTGTATGATCAGGACCGGTTTCGCACATCGTGAGCATTTTCAACTGATTAAATACAATTTACAAGCAAAAGTATGTTTATACAAAAATTTTAGTTAAAGGTAGCAGGCATAGAAAACTATGGGTTCAAGAACTGTTATCAGCTGTCTCAATAGTTGAGACATCAGTATTCAGTTGACTAAATTAGTTCAAAAGTAAATTGGAAATAAAAATCGGAATAAAACTTCCAAGTTCTCAAATACCTAAACTCATCTAGCTTCTAGAGCAGTGCTCTAACCAATAAACCACAGACGACGGCGAATAAGATATGAGCCAATTGAGACGTCATTGATCTAAAAAACAATTGTGCAGACCAAATGGTTGGACACTCATGTTAAGAGTGTTTCACATGGTCCAATAACGATGCAATAAATAATATTGAACATCTGAATAGCTTATTGCAATATTGCTTTATTTTACATGCTTTTTATTGTATCTTCCAAACTTATGAGTACCCAGTCACTGGCATGCGACCTCATAGCATTCCCGGAATGTTAGTTTGTGGTCAATTGTACTCTTTTGTAAAATTTATACGCTTCAGTGCTGTGTCTACGTAATATTTTGATTGCAGCTCAAAATCATTGATTCATTCCTGCTGAACCACATAAAGGATATTCCAACAGCCAATATTAGAAAAAATCAACTGTGTTAGTGTTATCAGAACAATCATATTTGAATACCAAAATTAACTAGTAAACGAAAGTTTAGGCACTGTTATATGCCTTATATTTTAAAATGTCAAATGTCAACTAATTCCAACCAGCCATCTAAACAATTGAGACATTAGCAATCAGAGAGTTAAAAACATTTTATTTGTGTAAAGTTTGCTTTGTTTGTATTGTCATTCTGCCTTCTTTATACCTTCGATATCATATTATTTTGTTTGCTTGTTTCAAGTAGAATTGTCGACTCCTCGAGATAAAAATACAAGTTTTCTCTATTATTTGTCTCTCCATACATTATACAGCAGTTGTGATACGACGCATATGTTATAAAACAAAGCTATGAATATGCAATATTTAAATTAAATTGACCTAGAGTACAAATGCAGCAACTCGCCAGATTGAAGTCAGGTACGAATAAACATATATATACTTAGATATTTATAATAGTTTGAGAATGATTGTTATAGATAATAACTAGCTATACATAGGGCAACAGATACAATGATTGGCCAGTTACGGGTTACGGGGGCCATTGTTAAACTTATCGATAGGGCTTTATTGGAACGTTTTATTTTCATATGTAACAGGCGTGAAAATTGACAGAAATTACGGTTGTGACTGAGGAACTGAATGTCAATTTCAAAATTGAAGTCGTATAAGCTCTGTATACTTGCAATTATGTTTTGTCATTAACGGATCAGTTTTTGTCCGAAAACTTTATTAGTTACAGTATATAGATGTACTCGAATTGACGAATATAAAATGTTGTTTTGTATGCATATTTAATAATATTATACGCAATGGTAACAATAAATAAAATAAAAGAGGAAATCGTCGAGGAAGTAAAGTGGTCGGCAATTATCCAAAGAGTGGTTAACCACCTGTATTGTTTGTTGAAATTATGTTACAAAGCCTATTTTTTCATAAAATACTGAATCAATGAGTATAATTTTACAATATGGTCAATATGCATACTTCTTTACCTGACCGTTGGGATAAATAAAGAGACTAAAGTGACAAAAGGTGGATACCAAAGTGTTAAGATCATTGCTGTAACAAACACGGCTAATGATGTGCTAGAATTACATTATAATGTATTGTGGGTGACACGTAGGAATAAATAGCCTTATCTTACGATTTTAAATATCTATTTATTGTGTTTTACTTCTGAGGTATCAATCACTGAGGGATGGCCAACGATCGTATCTGTTACCCTTGGTTGCGTTGCATTTATAATATTAATAAAAAAATTCGTCGTCGGTTAATAATTTATTGCACTGTCTACTACGTCAAAAACAGGATAGAAATTTCTTATGGTTAGTAAAAATTAGTATATGTACATATATTCAAATACTCATTGATAGTTCGACATAGACTGAACCATGGCATTAATGTCGGTCTCACAATGTGACGGAAAGCTGTCATTGTATATCAATGGTTATTTGTTTGTTTTTGCAGTGTTTCCGGCTTAAACGCAATGGCAAAAAAGCATAGAAAGTATTTAGCATTATTTTTTTGCATTTATTATAAAACAAATGATACATTATTGTTTAATATGTTATTCATGTAAGATTTGATTTAAAAAAAAAAGTGAAAAACATATATTTATTATGAACGAGAACGAGAGCAGACGAGTATTATTTTAAAGTTAATTTTGTCTGAACATCCAGTATGTATTATGTTTTAATCGTTTGTTACATTGGCAGATAAGTGAGCTAAAAAGCTTTTAATATTGTTTTGTATTTATGTAAAATAAATGAATAACACAATAAATAAATGTGCTCTTCAGAGCAACCTATTTTGTTAATGTTTGTGGGACTTATTATAGAACCATTTAGATCGATGGGTCGGAAGCTGTCCACTAATTGAGAAACGTTTTTTTTAGTATTTGGCTGCACCGCTAGCAGTAGGCATTGATATATATTATATGTTTGATTGTATTGTATGAATTTAAAAAATCGGTGCCCCTTTTCCTTGATGTCCTCAGAACCTGCTTACCGTGCCTAAGGGCTAAGCAAGCACTAATAATAAATTATACTCTGCAATGAAATAGTACTATTCTTTTTGTAAAACGATTATGTGAAATATATATTTTTAATACTGATAGATCCCGAACTCTTCCAGGGACACCGCAGACGTGTGTGGTTATTCAATTCCTAGAAGCAACATAGCGGTCAACGTCCAGTGTCAAGAGGCCATTGGATTTACCAGCCCCGTGAATATACGTGACCGTACCAAATAAAGAATCGACAATTGCGTGATCCTACAATACCTTAATAGAATATTGAATCGATTTATATTGCAATTGACACTTCATTGCTTATTTAAAAAATAAACAAACTTCGTTAATTGGGCTTTAGAATAGATATACGCTTCACTTGTGACGTATAATATTCTTATTTAAACAATTGGACAATGTTTCAGGGGCTAGGATCATGTGCAAAGATGTGCGAGCAATGAATAGAACAATCAGAATTTTCTCAATTGGTAAATGTATTAACAGCGCTAATTATTTGAATTTGCACAATTGGCCAACAGCTAGCGACAGATTGATACTGGGAAGTCGCTTGTTGGCTTTGAATATGTTCGATGTGACGTTTTATGTTTTTTAATAGAACATCCAGATGGATTGTTTTGTAAATATAATATTTAACGATTTTTCGTGATTAGTTATTGATTTTGGAAAAAAGAGATTATATCGGAAGTGCTTATATAAGATATGCAAATTTTGAAATAAATTTAGTTAACAGCTATTTTTCATTAAAAATTAAAAACATTTTTCATTTGTATATTAAAACAGCCAAATTAACATATCCCCGCTGAGACATACAAAAGATATTCCAACAAAATATATTTAAAAAATTAATTCAATTGAGTGGTGACGACCAAACTTACAGAGATTACCAGGTCAAATAAGACAATATTTCAATGCAAAAATTATATAATTTATGATATCGACCGAAGATGCTGGATGGAATTTCAATATCAAATTAGAATTGTTACAAGTTTTGACGATTCCACACGACTTAGCTCGTTCAGTTCTGTTGCATTTGTGTGATATAATGCATGAAGATGCCGAAAGGCGAAACCCGTGTCTTCAGTGACAAAACATGTAGAATTCTACAAAGTTGTAACAATTCAAACAAAAAAAAATATGTGATACAAAATTTCGACATCTTTAACTTTCTTATATATTTTACTGTCAACTTTCAACTCTAAATTGAGTTGCCATCTCAACAATTGAGACGTTAAAAGGTTAATGATGTCTAAGCGGTCGATCACTAAGCAAAGTTTGGTCGGTTCCGAAAGCTATCGTGGACTTGGAAAAAATATGTTAATTAATTATCAATTAACCAAAATCTATTTACTTTCACTTTTAAGGTGTTGACTGTCACTTCTTGATGGAAAGGCATGATTTTTTTTAGTACTCGTTTCCACAATATATTTTATGATCAAGAGCGGTTTCGCTCATCGCGAGCATTGTCAAACTGATACTATATATTTGCTTTATAAGAATATTTCACATTTAAAATTAATATAATATTAGTAATTTTCAAACAAGGGAAAAACTAAAAATATTTTTTCTTATACGAATCAAGCAAGTTAGGCATTGATCCCAAGAAAATTTTATATTGAACAGAAGCTTCCGTCGCCAAAAAGGTTGGACACCTTGGAGTATGGCATAATACCGTCATTATTTAAAAAAATATTCTGTATAATAGCGTCATCTACTATTTGCTTTAATCATTACTAGAACAAGATAAAAATTAACTTTCTACCATATTAGTGCCATCTTACACTGGGTGACACCTAGGGCTTCCAATTTGACACTTAATCAAAATAAGCATCTTTTTATAGAAAAAGTGAAGCATGTTTATTATCATTTCATTTGCCAGTTCTTTTTAAATAAAATACCCACTACAGTACTTAGTACGAACTTTATATATATATATATTTTTTTTTTATATTTTTACCATAGAGCACTTTTCTTATTTTCATTTTCTACGAGTGAAACTATTTGTTATCGTCTTATACGATAAAAATTCTAGTTAAAAAGCATCCTCTATTTATTATTTATTATAATTTAGCTTGTCAACTACTGATAGCATTTAATTTTCAAAAATATTTATTGCCTCTGCCAAGCTGAGCAGTCAGCCATTTTTCTGAAGCAATAAATAATAAATTATTCGATTTTTTAAAAATTGGAATCATTTCGAAGTAATCATGAAAAATATAGCCATTGCGAATAAAATTGATTCTACAACTGGCGGCATCTAGTGGCAGATCAAAGAAGCACGTTTAGTTGTCATTCGGCTTGAATTATTCAACGTCGGTAACAACGAACTCTTCGAAATGTCATAACTGATAATACATTTTTTATGGATACAATATTCGCTGAAATTCGATTGAGTAAATTGACTGACAGATGTAATTATGCGTTTCTAATTTCATTGAATGTCAGTATGTCAACATATGTATTTCAAAGAGAGTAGGATATAAAAAAAATGGTTATCTAATTGCTTTTTTTATGTTGCATAGAATAAAGTCCACAGAAGATAACATTCATTTGAGCACAATGCCAAAAATTTGCATTTGAAGCCAACGACGTCATCCAATCGACTACAATCCAGGAAAAGAGTATTTTACGTATCATCATTAACTAATAAACTGTCAACAATCTTTTTTCACTATATTTTTGTCGAATATATTCTCAATATAATATTTGTACACTGCTATGTGTGAATCGGGATTGAAATACCGGAAAAACTCCAATACCGATATGACAAATTTCAAAATCGGTATTTTAAAAAATAATAATATAAAAAACATAAATTAGTGCCAAAGATTAAATCAATACTTTTACTTAAATATTTCATGAGAGCCATCGTTACCTATTATGTTATCATAAACATAAAAAAAAATATTTTTTTACTTAACCCGTTGCACTCCGTAAAAAAAACAAAAAAGCGTTGTAGCAACTTCTCAATTAATTTTAAGATTTTCGTAATATTTGACCGTCATTGAATCAAATGGACGCTAAACACGCTATAATTAATTAATAACATATTTTATAATTATTTCATGGTTGCAAAGCTTCAACATATCAAATAAAAAAAAACCATTTCAAAGAATGGTATTTTAAAAATAATATGTACTATTTAAAACATTTGAAAGTGTGATATTTTTTAAAATATTCCTCTGAGTGAAGGTTTGGTTTCCTCTCACAAGTTTCACAAAAGTCTGTGGTCTCTTTTTTCCTCCTGGAACCCTTCTGTACCATGTTATCCTTGAAAAATACTATACCAGAGTTTCCCAAACTGTACGCCGCGGCGCCCTGGGGTGTCGAAGCTGTTATATAGGGCGATGTAAAAAATTTCATTTTTTTTTTCAAAATTTTATTTCGATATTATCCGCTTGAAAGTCTTCGAAAAATTCGTTCAAGCAGATAATATCGATAAATTATCATGGATTTCCATTTAGAGCAGTGGTTGTCAACCTTTTTATTACTACCGCCCACTTTTTGTCTCTGAAGAAATATTATTTTCTAATCTAATGTGTAAGTTTGTAACTAAAAACACCCTGTAGCAACTCCTCAATTAATTTTAATATTTTCATAATATTCAAATGTCATTGAATCAAATGAGTGATATGCATGATATAATTAACATTTCAGAGTGTGATATTTGAAAAAAATATCGACTATTTAAAACATTTTAAAGGATGATATTTTTAAAACATTCCCCTGGATGAAGGCCAGGTTTCCTCTCACAAGTGTCGCAGAAGTATGTGGTCTCTTTTCTTCCTCCTGGAACCTTTCTGTTAAAACATACTATGCAATCCTTATATTTTTTTTTGCAAAAATATGAAATGGCGTCCATTCAAGCGCTGTTCAGCGTCACATATAGAAAGACGCCCTGGTTTTGATGTAGGTGCACAAACGTCTCCAATTAGATTTATATGTATAACCTATCAAAAAAAAAAATTTCTATCAAGATTTAGGTTTGCTTTAATAGTATATTCCTTGTACAATATATACGAGTTAAATATATAGGTGTCTAAGCCACAGAAAAATAGTTTTCTTTACCATTTCAACGTTTTTCGCATGAAGCAATACGATGTCGCAAATAGGTCAGCGACATCCACACCGCCCATATTGATATTGTAATCAAGAATAAAACTTGGTTTATCTATGTCATCCTGACTTACACCTTGAAGAATGGTTCTTGGTCGTCTCCTTGCTGACTTAGAAGCAGAAGTATGCTTTGTGCTGAACATAGTAATAACCCTTTTGTCACGCCACGCTAATACTAATGTATTTCCTTTCCTGTATGCAGTTTTTTGTCCAACAGCCAATTTTGGTTTCTTAGTTTGTTCCGTTAATCATTTATTGTCATTGATTGATTTATTGATTGATCATTATTGTACCGCTTAGTTAACATTTAATCTGATTGTAAATACATTATATCCTGTGGCATCCGGAATTGAATCTTGCAATTGTTTGTAGAAATGAATCACAATCCGGCCAGTAAAATACAGTTCTGGTCTTATTAGCCCTTCCGTGGTGATTTTACCATAATATGGTACAATTGAGTACATGTAACTGCTACGGGAATCAGCTAAAACATAAACTCAAAAAACCCATTTTGCTGTTTTTTTCAGGTTAAAATGAGAAAGTTTATTTTCCCTTTGAAAGATACTCTTGACTCAACAGATAAATTTTCCTGAGGTATATAATGCTCCATAAATTTACTATTGAGATAGCCAAGAAAGTTAGTGACTTTTTCTGTCCTTGTACTCATAGTTACTAACAGGCTTCATAACTCTTCTTCTTCTTCCTCTAGGAAAAATTTCTTCCTCAAAAGTTCGGATAGAGAGTAAAAGTTCTAGCTCAGAAATTGCAGTATTAGCATAGTCTTCCAATACATCGATTTCATTTTCAACTTGAGACATATATTCATCTTAACTATATACTTTCAAACTCATTATTGGTTGTGGCAATTCTTTTTGTAATTCGTGGCATCTTTATTATTATAGAATTAATAATGTAAAGCAAAGAAACAAAATGAAATAGTTCAATCTAAAATATTACGAGACCAGCTGCTCGTCATTCTGACATCACACAATATTGCTTTTACGTGTGTTTTTTTTTATCACATCTGACTTACATAATACAAAACATAGCTCAAAATACTTATTATTTTGTAATTTATCAGTGTTACTACTAGTATATATTTTCGGAAACACAGATGCGGTACAACTGCAGACTGGGTATCCTTTATGGATCTAGGATAATGGGAACAGCTGCACGTGTAAAGATTGTTTGTTTAGGGTCGGCATTCGCACTTAGACATTGCCGCTTTGATTGCTTTATTGCCATTATAATATTAATGTTTTATTATACCTCATGTTGTAATCGGACAAAATAAACCCTGTACAACATCATTAAATGGTTTTTGAAAGAAAAAAAAGGTTGTAAATAGTTGTAATTTCATTTTTAAAATATGCCGTCAAATGTCGTGTCAGACTCGACATAGGAGTTGGCGTAAGATATGCGATGTCGAGTCAGGCTCGATATAGGAGTCGTGTAATTTGAACTTTCGAAACCAGTATTTCAATTGCACACATGCAATACCGGAATTTCGGTTTCAATAATACCGGTATGGTGAAGAAAATGGCGATTGTTTTTTTCTTACCTTTACTATATTACAGAAAAGACTCGTAGATTCCTTGTTAAAATAATTTTGATGTTCGGAAAAAATATTTAGTTTCTTTACCACACAACTTTTAAATTTAATAAATTTTAACATACTAAGTATATTGTTTATTCATGATTCTGTCTGCCAAAAACTTGAGAGTAAAGTTTATCTTTGAAACAATTGACAATCGTACTGAAACGATGATGCAAACTGTTTACCGAATATTTAGACGTGCCCAGTCTGTAATTTCAATTTCGAATGCGTAATCCCTCGTAAAGAGGCCATACGTGTTCTAGTAAATAGTTTCTAAAAAAATACTCAAATTCAGGGCTACAGGGCATTCCTTAACACGTTCCCTGCTGAGCTACGTCAACGACATTTCAACTGCAAATATTTTCAAAATGAATTCAGTAACGATTGTCTTAACCATTTCGTAGCCGCAAATAAATCACTCCACAATAAGAACTAGGCAGAATATTTTTGGTCAAAATAAAACTGCTGTGTTAGATCAAAATTTAAATTTAATTAAAAAATATTATATCTCGCACCGACTTTTAGAGTTTATTCTTGAAGTTTACTATTTTCAAAATTTCATTGTCAAACAGGGTTGTCACACTAAGTCGCACACGCTATCAAAAATAGTTCCGAGTATCTCGTCTGTGGCAACTATTGGATTAAACAATCTTATCAAGATTATCATGACATATTAAGCCACAATTTAGTACAAAAATAATGTAAACGCAAAAAATAACATAAGATATTATTGTATTTTTCAGAATTAAGTATTAACATACAGCAATTTGTTGGTTATATAGTTGAGATGTTGGCAATTATGGGGTTAATAAATTGACTAGTTGCCGATTTTTTTGTAAGTCACCGTTGTTGTGAAAGATATTCCCGAGAAGACGCATATGGAAGTAAATATTGTTTTGACGAGATCAATGAAGTTTTCGTTATATTGATAGATTATTTACTCAAAAAACCCTAGCGCTATTTGATGATAATAATTTCTAACCCTGATTTATCATAATCAGTATCAAATTCGTTTTGATGAAAACATAAATTGAATATTATTGTATTTATTATTAATTTTACATAAGCTAATGTGATATTTTGAAAATTCTTTGAAAAAACTAGTTTATTTTGAGGCCTCTTAGATTCATAAACTGCAAGCGCGTGGCTTTGCACACATATGATAATCCACTATTGCTTATTTGCACGTATAATATTTTTAATCTTGTCATCCCGGAGAGTTGGTTAAAGATGAAGTTGCTTTTACACAGTATTTCAACAAAGAGTATATTTGAGACGGAGTGTCACAAATCAAAATATGTGTTAAAAATATAGGCATAAACGCACAAAAAAAGCCAATACTCAGTCAAAAAAAGAAGAAGAAAACTTGTGCGTAGCTGTTGTACTAGTCACCAAGTAAACAAACAAAATCATATTCAACAAATAAGCACGAATACCATTAAAAAATCTAAAATTTATAATTTATTGTGTGTGACGGTATTTGAAAAAATCTATACATGATGCTCCAGTTTCGTTACTACAGATGCATGGTGCACATCATAGAGGGCAGTTTGTTTGATAACTGTCATATGATTGTCAATTCTGACACACATCTTTAATGTGAATTGTATTATATATAATATTACAATCGGGGACCATAAACAAAATATCCATCAAATGCCCATTGTGAAATATTATATTTATTATGTTCGTAAATTGTGGTTGTCTCGTATTTGCATATTTACTTTTTCAAATATATCTTTGTATTCCATTCCCAGTTTCAAAGTGTACGCTCACGTCTGGCTTCCAAATTGATGTCAATTATTTTCACGTCTGGTCACCAAATAAAAGTGACCTCGTTTTCATCTTCGGAAGTGGTTACCGTCATCCGAGAACAGACAGTAGAGTCAGGGCCCCACCAAGGTATTCTATCGTTGACCTACACTATTTAATTATTTTACGGAACAAATAAAGTAGTTGATTATTTGTGTCATCAAATGATATTTTTACTCTTACTGCAGCGGAAATAATTTTCTTTGTTGTTTTTTTTTATAATGCCTCGTTAAAAGTGGTTTTAAGTGAAGAAAAATGTAATTGTTGTTATTATGTAATGATAAATTGTGGAATAATAATTACAAATTGAGATGCATTCCATGTGTTCAATTCTGACAGGAAATTTCATTTGAAAATTCACAATTTTAAATATTATTATGTTATATTTTGGCTAGCTATGCCAATAAACATAGATGCGACTTCGTCATAATTTGCATGATGCGACTCATATCTCAACTGTTGACACGGTCGTTTTTTTTTTTTTTTTTGATAAATTATAGCATGGTTTGTTCCGATTATATCTATAAATTTGTGGAAGAATAAACAGCTGAATTATTTTTTTAATTTTCGGAATATCCTTCAGAAGACTCAGCAGAGAACAGGTTCATTGCAAATGTTCAATTCGACTGGCAATTAAGACAAATATCATGTAATGATTTCACATTGAACTACTTCAAGGAACTTTGATAGTTTTATTATGCTCCGGTTTATGCGAAACACGTGTTCGTAGAATACTAAAGAATACATAATCGTATAGCACCGAACTTAAAAGGGCAAACAAAAATGTGGCTTGATATAATCAAATGTCAGTGAAGTTGCTACATGATTAGACATCGAGTAATTTAACATTTCTGTTCATCATGAAACTTGATGAAGTTATCATCCTGCTAGAGAGCTATTTCATTTTGAAAACATCTTATGGAGAAAACATCAAGCTATCAATTAGTCCGTTTATAACAGTTTCCATTGAAGAAATCTGTCGAGACTCTCCATTGTATATAAACTGCACTATATTTGCTGTACGTGTGAGGCGGCTAAATATAGCTGTGCCATTGAATAAAACACACTCAGTACGTCATACTGTATTGTATTCATTACGAAGCCCCGATTTACCGCTCATTCTTGTAAAGATTTGAACAATTTTATTTTATAAGAATGATTTTCCTTGTTAAGAAAAACATTCTTATAATGGGGTTTTTCTTAAGTTTTCCCTCCACAGATAAAGCTTTCAGCTGATAGAATCTCTAGTTAAACACTGCCTATCAAACTTTCATAAAGGACGGGGATATTAATTCTTTTAGCATCCTATAATTTTTTATAGGTTTTCCAAAAATACCCTGGAAAATATCAGTTTTTTGTGTTTTGTGTAATGTGTAGTGTTTTGGTAATTTCATGAAACAGTTTAAAAAAAACATTTTGGTAAAATACTTTATATTTTATGGAGGGATAACATTATAGATTTATTCTGCCTTAACAATTTTTTTCAGGCCAGACAAACTCATATTTATGTTATAATGTTATAATGGAGTTTTATCAAGTAAATGCCAATTCAATCATCAAACAAACTCAGTTGTTTGGCTTTAAAAATCTTGATGAAATTTTTCAGAACCATCGTCATTGTTCAAAAATATTGTAGCATATTTATTAGTTACTCTAACTCTTAATTTAATGAATGATGAAGTAAAGAATAAGTCAAAATAGTCTCTGTGTGTTTTAGCACTTGATGGGATGGCTTTGTCTGTATCCAACATAACAATATACTTAGACAGGAGACAAGAGAGCCTAATAATGTATTAAAAAGCTGTAGTTGTCTTCAAACGCGACCTTTAGAATTACAATATTATATAATATGAAGGAGAGAGAGTCAATTGCCGTCGTTTTGTCGCTGTGCGTTGTAATGTATTCAATAAAAAAGGTTTTACAAAGGGCTTGATTAACTTATAAACTATTTATCGATCTACTTAAGCAAAACTGTTGCGAATTTGATGTAAGCCTTCCACTAAAAATTATTTCAAAAAAATACTTTTTTTATAAATACTGTACTAAGTTTTCTTCTTCTTTCTCCATCTTCAGATAAATTTGTTCCAAAGAAGAACAAAAGAACTTTAACGCATTCTTTTATTTTTTATATTGTCTCCCTTCCACTCCTTCATTGGCAAACCATTTGATTTAACGCTGCTATACAAATAAAATTACATAAGTATAATTTGTTTTTATCGCAAATTTTTATTTTGACTCACGCAGCACATTTTGAAGACTACTGTTGTAGAAATAGGAAAAATGCATCATTTTATCAGAACGATGGATGTAGCACATGACATTTCGAAATTAACAGTTCGAGGTTCTTTTGAATGAATAAATACTAAATATTTATCAGATCCATCGTTTTATTTACTTACAACTCAATCAGTAAAAATGTCTAATCGCTATCTGTCACTTTATCAATCATTCAAGGGTTCTTTGAACTCGTTGATGACGGCGCTGCGGCGCGATAGATTGTAGTATTTTTTGATTGTATCACAGCTCAGCATTTTTCACGGTTGAGGAAATCCTCACGTAAGAATAACAACAAACGATATCGATATCAACATTTTTTGTTTGTTTACTGTACGTAGCCTTGAAATCACTTCTCTTCATTGATAACGATAATAAATATAATAGAAAGTATAGTTTGTCATTAATTTTTTATCCATAATAATATTTTAATCAATATGAATTTTACATATAACCAATCTAGGAAATGTATTTTTTGTATCTCGTCGTGGCTTATGTAGGAAGAAATCATTCATTGCACTTGTTCAGCCAAAATGTTGTTGATTAATGAACACTGATAACTTGCTTGGCTTCATTTCTCGAAAAATTCTGTTCTCAAGAAGTAAAAAAGGTGCACGTTTGTTATACTTCGCCGCAATCACGGAAACAACTAATTCTCCATTATATTTTGTAATTATGTGTTTTTATAGTGAAATAGAGCATACTCAGAGCCGTATCAAGACATTTAGAGGCCTTAATAAGCCAAAAGATATTGGTGCTCGTAAAGAAATTTTAATTCAAAAGATTTTGATGTAAGTATATCATATATCAAGAAATATTTTATTATATCAAACATATGCTGAATAGTAATAATGCAATATGCAAAATTAAAATATATACAGTGGATGATCAGTTAACGAATACTTCTGACTGCGAGAAAGTCGGATAACGAACACTATCACGAAAAATTTTTGTGTTCGGACAACGAGCACATATTCGGATAACGAACTAAAACGGTTTTTGGAATCCACTTACTCTTTCTGTGATTTAATAATGATCGTTTAACGAATAATTCGGATAGCAAACACAGTCTTGGAACAGATTATTTTTGTTAACTGATCACCCACTGTATTACAAGTTGTTTTAAAAGTAGTAGTAAGTTACATTATACCAAATTTAACTCTCTAAAGGTACAATTGTTGAGGTGACAGTTAAAAATATAAGAGGTTTAAAGTGTCAAAAACTCCTTGAAAGAGCTAATGTTTGTACTAAAATGTTGAATTGATTTGTCTTAAAAATCTCCATTAGCACCGATACTAATGAATTAATATTCAGTGTTGGAAAATCTTTATGTGGTTCAGCAAAGAAAGGATTGAATTGTTGACAAAAATATTAAATAATAAGAAAATATCAAGTATTATTAAATAGTTGGGAGGATTGTTCTTCGAATTCTATATATGAATGTCAGGAGTATACATCTTTAGCAAAGCTATTGGCAGTGGGTATAGGTATTTATATATATATATAGTGCACTGTAAACTGGAGCACTAAATCCCAAACGCCTTTTACAATGCCGGGATTTTCGTATTGACAATGTTATCTATCTTCACCCCAGGACTACGGGACTGACTAACTGAACAAAATTGGGAGCCCTTTCGTAAGCGTATGAATAAAAAAATCTGATGCCCCCCTTTCTAGGTGCTCTGCATACTAATTCAGCTCTGATGCAAGATTTTTAGTGGTTTTTGCTATAAATCAAAGCGAATAGTAATACAATTCTCAGGAATCTTCACGTAAGACAGCACTGTGTGGTTATTGTATAACAACTTTAATTGAATGGTTAATTTACCGTAAAACTCCCCTACTTTGCCCACTTCTCATATCATCGCCTACATAAATTAACACCAAATAACTTATTTATTTATTATGAAGCTCTGTGAAGCAGTGAGTATTTTATAAGAATTATATTCTTTGTGATTATACACAACCAAATCGCTACTTATTTTGGCGATTTCATAATTATAACAGTTTTTTGATTATGAAATTTGTTAAGAATATCTCCAAGCTGTTGTCGATGTCTAATAGTGGTGTCTGCTGGTGAAATGTAAAATATGATTTCCAATACCATCGATAAAACATGATTTATTTGAATAGGCAACGTTATGTGAACTTACCATTTCTTAAACAAGCCTGTTTTGAGGGTTGCCAAAAAAGGTTATTGTTTTACTAGAAATCGATCAATAACAAACATAATTATGTACATAAATTTAAAATTTATCAAAGTTTTTGTACGGCAGGCTTATAAAAATGTATATGCAGCAACATATTCTTTTAAGATATTTAATAATGAAGCATAAACAAGTATTTGTTATGTGGGAACATTTAAACACTATGCAAATTTATGGTTAAATTTTTTTAGGCCGATGGCGGCCTTGAGAGATTCTTCGCATACATCATTTGGGGTCGATCATCGTCGTGTGGGACCAAGAGAGTTAAAATCTATTTATTCATTAGGGATAACGGAGGATTAAAATCAAACAATAAACGAAGATTGCCCGCACATATCTCAATATTTTCAAAACATCCATATTCACAGTCCAAGGCGCAAAAAAACTTTATATTAACCTTTCACCAGAAAGGCTCAGAACTTTTGTCTTTTAGGTTATTATAATGGAGTTTGCCACGGACTTAGTTCATTGTTAATATGTTAATAGTTAAAAATTGTCTTCTTTAAAATAGATACTGATAATTTTGAATATTTTGAAACAGTTTTATAATTAGTAGGAGCAGGTTTTAATCTTTATCAAAGATTGTCAACCTGTTTTGATATATTATACATATGTGCTTCGTTCAATTTTTACATTTAATAATTAGGCCACGTTTATTTTTAATATGGAAAAAGTACACATATATATTACCCATTTTAATATTTGAATACTTGACTATTAGGTTTTAGGAAAACTGCATGCTCAAATATAATAATGTGAATATAAATTCGTTTTCTAATTTTTATTTTATTGAATTATTTTATATGTCATGAGTACAGTATTGTTATTCCATTTAACGTGGCCATCTCTTGACTTTTGAGCCACGTTTTACGGAGCTAGACAGTGATAAATAAGTGACCTTTAAGAAAATGGAACAAATTTTCCAAACGATTTCCCACGCAAGACTTAATTCTGTTACCAAGGATATAAAAAATAATAAATATCTACTCATCGCAAATTATTGTTCATACTAATTATAATAATTACTGAGACAGGTCTTCTTGTAATAAGTTTAAATTAAGAGGTGCCTAAATTGTGATTTAAATATTTTGTCATAGACATTAAAAAAAAGTTTGTTGCATGAGTTCTAAGTTCATTGGTTTGAAGTTTAAATTAAACGTTGTTTCAAAATCGAATCGGTGTTTGATAAGACGTTTGAATTATACAATACGAAAGTTCTTTTTATCATATTTTAAAACCTACTACCTACTGACGCTAAATTTAAACGTTTCAATTTGCGCAACAAGTTGGTGGCGGGAAATAAATTTCGTAACTTCAAAGTGGTGCGCAGCATTACCAGCTGTGCTGTTCTGTCAAGTTAAACTTCATTGTTTTGTCGCTGTTGCACTGTCACTAATAAACAAATGAGGTTATAAAAATAAGCAATTAGGCGCTTCGTTTTACGTAAAGCGTTGTGTATTCATTATATTAACTGCGTGTTTTTTAGGTTGTCATTATTTTGTCTTGTTTTTTACATGACAATATAAATTTGCATGTAAATATTCCGAAATTAGTGAATTGAATGGTATAGACGTTTGGTGATTTGTTCTTTTTTCAAAACTACCTACCTTTTAAATAATGGAAAATATAGAAGCCGGGAGCTCTCCTAAAATAACAACCTACAATGTCTCCTTCTGTGATAGACCACTGCTTCCGAACCCTGGGAAGAGATTTAGGTCTCACAGTTTGACTTATGACGCGAATGGAGGGTTTTCAGACAGGGCACAAATTTTGCAATCAGCAGAGAACAATATTCTTACAAACGTTGCTGATATTCCCGCCAGTATTGCTGAAGATAAATTGGAAAACGGGGTTGAGAACGGTAAACCGTCTGGAACAACCAATGGGTAAGTCAAACTTTATCTATTTCCATTTGTTAAAGAAAAAAATCTTATCTTTGATACTATTGACAAACTTGAAAAAATCTCTTAGATAATTGCTTCCCACATCAATAAAAAATTACAATACCTCTGTTGATGTAAACTGATGCCTGCAAAGTGTACCAATTAAGTGTAATTGTTCATATCCTATAAGTATTTCATTATTTGTGGTACTAAATCACTATTTAGAAGTTAGGTATGCTGTCTACAGAATTCTTATCGCCCAAAATACATCTTTACACTTTCAAATTCGTTTTTCTATGCATTCTAATCAAATAATTTTCAATTGCTTACTCAATTTGATGTTTTGATTAATGGTAATCCATCAATTCAATAATAAAATCATTTTCCTACTTTCAGTCACTTAATTTAGTCAGTCATGAGATTTCATACATACTTCATTAATCGCCCTACCCCAAGGTAGCTTTCCCAGAAATATGCAAAAAATATCACCTTTTTTATAAACCACGGTATACGCGACCCTGATTTTTGAAGATTAGGTATGAGAATTACAAAATGTCAAAAAACTGACCGCATACTTCGCCTGCACTTAAAAAATACTTGTAGTCACATGTTGTTGAGACGTGTGGGTATTCCGTGCAGTTTGTTGTTTTAAAATAAATAATTTTTCTTAAACGCGTACATGATACTGGATAGCGCAGAATGGTACAGTCAAAGTTTGCATATCACATACGTTCACAGGCATAGGGTGATTAATATATATTGTATAATTCCTCAATTGTTCATTGTAAAAAAGAATACATAAAAAATATCGATGAATGCACAAAGTAAACAATACCTGGGGTATATAACTCTGCTATGTTCCACTCTTAGTCTTACATTGTTTTGGGTTTTTCTGTAAACCTCGAACTGCAAACACTCCTGTATGTTTTCCAATATCATTTTAGAATATCGAAAGTACTTTGAAAAACCATCAAGATTATTTTAAACACATGCAGAATGTGTACTTGTTGGATAAATGACTGTCACTTTCACTCTCAGTTCAGCCACATAAAGATATTCCAAAACCGAATATTTCAAGACATAAATAGCAATGTTTATGTTAGTCAAACTTAGGACAAATCAGGCAATATTTTAACTCAATAATTAGCTTGTACGCAACAGTTTTTACAACGTTGGCAATTTTGTATTTTTGAGTATCAATCGATCAACACACTCTGACTGCTTACGTCTCTGTTGAGACTTTAGCATCCAGTAGGTTAAAAGTGTGTGTTGGTAATACAAAATCAATAAGGTTGTTGTAGCTAGTTGGATATTTTGAAATACGAAATAATTGAATATTATCGATTGCATTCTAAACCGTTTCTAAAAATAAAATAGAAAAAATGTAAGATATTTTTATAATTGATCATCTGCTTAGGTTCTTAGCGTAATTTTACCACATTTATTGCAAACGTCCCTCAATATACATCACACTGTGAATGTAAACCAATGCATCGGCAAGTAACCTAGTTTGAAAATATTAGGGCTTAAAGTTTTTATTTTGTTAGGAAGTACCTTAATTCTTTTAGTGCCTAGATCGTAAAAATATTTCACCAACAATAAACCGCGTGTTTTCAAAACATCGAAAATGCCACAAATATTATTAGAAAAAAATTAGATTATTTCAATTTATTGAAGTAGAGTCAAGATGCGACGACTAAACTTTTGTGAAAATTTATTACATGTCATGCTATGTAACACTTAAATTTTGCTCACATCAAGCACTCTATTCATGCACAGGTGCGAGTGAAGTACTGGACTGGTTATAGCGTAAAACTTAACTTATGTATTCCTTGAGTTTCACACTGAATAAATCATACCAACATAGTATTGTGAAACCGATTTATGGGCAGATAGTCTTGTTTTACATTAACAATGCATGTAAATAATTTTATTGTAAAACCAAATTAGTTGTCTTCTTATTTGAAAAATTTTGAGTTTCCGGTTACTTAAATTTTACATTATGTAGTTCATTACTTTTGCATTTGTTTCACATTAAGATCGAAAAATTGAAAAATTCGCACTATGCTATGGTTTTACTCTCTCTCTCGGCAATGGATTGAGAATGTTAGAACTATTCGAATAATATAAATATAACGAATTTTTCTCGTTTCATGGTTGGCTGGAAAAAATAATTTTCTTCTATGATACATTTTTTTACTGCCAATTGAAATGTAGCAATTTTATGAAAAATAAAATGAGAATTTTTTGATTAGAACACTCCGATACGTCGAACATAATAATTATTACTGTATACTTACCAATTACAAAGTAATTTATCTCTTTTAAGATATAATGAAAGAAAAAAATAATTACATGAAAATGAATATTTTTTTTTCTTTGAAGACATGACTTATTGTTACATTAATTTGATAATTTTATTTTCAACTTCAATTAGGTACCGCATCAGTCTAACAAAAATAATTTAATTGTCATTAGATATTTATGCTAATTAAATATTTTTTTACTGAAGTAATGAACATATTTTTCTTAATAGTGCATAGTAAACAAAATACAATTAGAATTTATTGTAGATTTTTCGAAAATGAATAATTTCTAATTTTAAAAGCCTAGAGTAGAGAAGCCTACTCATTCGCTTGATAGGAACTTATCAAATACAAATAAAAAGGAAATGTCACTAGCCGATATGTTTACTGAAATTTCATAAAATTGTATTATTATCTTATATCAACCTTGTATATTAATAATTGTAAATTATATCAGATTCGAACTGCTGCGGGTAATTGAATCAATTGAAAAAAGATTACAATTGGCTAAACTCACCGTTATCTTTAAAGATATAAGTTTCATTTACCAATATCGAGTTGCCGTTTGCCGTTGTAAATCAGTACATTTTGAATTTTTCACCCGGGGTCACACATTTGTAGTGCGTGTATTTTTAAACCTAAATATTTTCTTATCATTGAGCAAACAGTATGGCTGAGGAAGACACTTCAATTTTGTAGTAAGATTAATCATATTAAAATGCACATTACTATTATTCTGAGATCAAAATTAGGTGCTTAAATGTTCACAAGTGCTCCGGTTTACTTGTGTTGTTGATGAAATATTAAAAGAAAATTTTATAACATGGATGTCGTTGTTAACAGCTACCAGGCAGGAAAGGTTTCTTACGGCGCAACTCCTGGTGCCGGAACTTCGGTAAAGCGAGTGATATTCTGCATCCATGGAAATCCTTCAACGGGATGCTGCGCCGTTGTGGATAATTCAAAACCACTACCATCCCCGGACCCCAACGGTAATTACAATCAATAATTATTTTGATATTATATTTCTGCACTGTAAGAATATTGTTTATTATTTAATGTAAATTTATACATTTTGAACTTTGGATATTAAGTAAATTTTATTTCGCTGATTCGGTTATGTAAATATTATTTCATTTCTTGATTAATCATTACATAATTAATAATTTTAAATAATGCTTTAAATAGATTTCAATACTTCTTATTAATCATATTTAATTTCATCATGCTCTTTGAAATTAGATGTAAGTACGCAGAGAAAATCAATTCAAATTTAACCAAAATCTGTGATACAACAAAAAATGATTGATGAGATAAAGTGGAAATTTTATCACTGGAGTACAGTTGTACTTGAATGTTTGTTATAATTAACGTATTAAAACCTTTACTTAACATTTCTGAACATACATGTTAAATGATGACCCTCGATTATATTCAATCTTTGATTAGGATCCTATAGTAGTCACTTCTAGTTTTAGCACAATGATGCACTACTCACAGTCCAGGCAGTGAGTTCGTTTACACCGCTTGTGAAATATTTTGAGATTTATAAATTGTTAAACTTTTCCATAATATAAGCGTTGATTCCACTATGTTGTCATTTAAAATTTATCTTCAGTCGCATTTCGCTTAGGTTCACAACCTAACATAGTTAATTAAAAAAAAAAAAAAAAGTTTTATGTATATTGTAAATATTTTCATCAAAATTTACATTCCATCAATTGGTGTTGTATGTGATAAACGAAACCGGTCCTCTATATTATAAAATGTGAAAGCAATACTATACAAGTTATTTTATTTATGTAGGAAATTTGTACTGAAAATGATTGACCATAATGTAATAAATCTATAGAGAATATTGCTATACAAGTATGGTTATTCAATGCTCGTTTCATTATTATTCAAACTCAAAATCGTTTCAATGTGTTATTGTTTACATTGCACAATCTATCAATTGCAACGAAAAGTATTTGACATGAAAACCGATAATCATTTTTAAAAATTTTAGTGTTGTGTGCAAACATGTGAATTATGACTCGAATGACATTGAAAGTGCACATTTTTAAATTTTTCAGAATATTCGCTACAGAAAATAATGATCGGCCCATTTTGAGGTCATTTAAATTCATTATGTGGTTAAATGGCTCTCTTATTAAACATTTTCAGCATATTATTTACTAGGCGGACATGACAGAAAAATACGATGATACCCTCTCGCCGGCTCCTTCGCAATCTTTGTTGTTATGAGTGCTTCATTCAAGTACACAGTCAACATACTCCCGCTATCATTGCATGCCTTTATCAATTCTTATTTATGATGCTGACTAATGGTGTTGTGCCATGTGCAAAAGTTAAGTGTAGGTGATTGCAGTCAAATCTTTTTCACTTGATATGAACTGATTTTGACGCCGTTATCAATAAAGAGATAATAGTAATAATATTTATCGCTTACAGATGCTTATAAATATTTTGCTAATTTTACCGTTTAACATTTTTTATTGTTGTTTTCAGGTCACTGTCACAGAGATCGCAATGTAGAAGTTGATAAAAAGGCAAGACGGAAGCTGATCTTGGCGAGTGTGTTATGCGTCTTCTTCATGGTGGCAGAAATCATCGGTTTGTATTTTCTGAATTCTTCAGATTCCCATATTTGGATATCAGTATGACATAATTCAGTATGTATGTTATTGTGAATTAATCAATGGCTCAACTCATATTTTGAAAGAGTAGAATAAAAAAAATTGTGTTGGTTACTATCTCGTTCTCTGCTGAGCCGTTTAAAGGATATTCCAACACGTAGAGTTCAAAAATTTATTGAAAAATATTGGTTTCAAACATCTTATTGAGTTTGTCAGGACAAATCGAGCAATGCATTAACTCAAAAATTAGCGAGTACAAGAAGATTTTAACCACTGTTAATTCATATATTTTCGGGTATCAACTATCAACACAGATAAATTAGCTATCTCAACAGTCAGGAGTTAAACACAGTAACTGCTTTTTTTCTTAGATATTTTGTTATTTTAAAGTACACAAATTGAGTTTAAAATAGGTGAACACATGTATGATCAAAATGTTGCATATTGTTAATTTCGTGTTAGTTGATTACAATAAATATTAAAAATTATATAGTATATTAAAATACTTGCCTGTGAGGATATAGTTAAAAATTGTTGGCTTCTGTGACAGTTCTCATGTGTTCGAATCCCAATAAAAACAGAATATTTTAAAATTGACTTATGGATTCTGTTCTTGGAAGGCAAATTGGAGGCTGTTTGAAATATTAAATGGTGCTGAAAATGCACCTAGTGTGTTTTCCAATATATTAAAGAAACGCTGATCAAGCACCTATCGCATCAAGAATTACTCTCAGTTTGTATGATGCCAAATATTGCAAAGTGATTGCTACAAGCCATCTTATATAAATGTAGCATATCATAATAAAATGTGTTTCCAAAATACGTGTGTATGCACTAGACATTTTATCCACAGTGGATGTATTAAGTTGTTGGAACGGACTGACATACTAATGTATGTTTTAACGTTTTCAGGTGGATATATGTCTAGCAGTTTAGCCATCGCCACTGATGCAGCTCACTTGTTGACAGATTTTGCGAGTTTTATGATATCTCTTTTCTCAATATGGGTTGCCAGCAGACCAGCGACAAGAACGTAAGTTCATTCTTTGAACGATAGAATCGGCATTTCGCCAGCTGATTTCCATGGCCCATTTTGATTTCTTGAAATTTATGAGTGACAATATTTTGATTAAATAAAGGTTTATAAAATTGATTCACCACACTTTGGACAGTTTGCATTACATTCGATTTATAGTCCAACCAATTTATATTTCTTGATGAAAACATGTAAAATTGTATAGAGTTTGAACAGTTTAAATTATTAATTTAATAAGGATGTTAAATTGTCACAAGAAGGAATATTTTTCTTTGACGAAATCCAAATATTATGAAATAGTTGACAGTAATAAATTATCAATGTTTATAATTTTTTATTATAATATTTTTTAGATTATTTTCACTGCAGTGAAATATCAGTAAAAATTGCTGTTTTGGGATTGTTTTATGGAAATTTTAATTTTAGTAAATTTTATCAATAATTTTATGTTTATTTGTATGATTATCTGTAATTTTTTTTATATTAATTCTTGAAACATTGGTTTTATACCTCTAGTAATTTACCAACTCTCAATTAACTCGGTGAAAAATTAGTAATATATTTTAGATTACAATTTTTTTTTGTAAGGTATAGTTGAGAGCTATTTCGGCTCACCCATTGTCAGAACTGTAGTTACATAAGCCAAAATAGCTATCAACTATATATAAATGTTGAAGAACTAAAATACATTCCTATTTTTTCATCGTGTTATAATGGAGTTCTACCAAGTAAATGCCAATTCAATCAATAAACCCTCAACTAATATAAATAGTTTTGTTTTAATTGAACTGTGTACAAACATGTAGAAATAGTACCAATACGTTTTTTATTTACTTAAATATAATGCCATTCCACCAAGAAGTAACATTTAACACTTTAAAATTTAATAATTTTATTGTTATTGTTTCTTGATACTCTAAATTATATCTAAATATGGAACTAAAACATATGTAAAACACTTTTTCTAGGATGTCATTTGGGTGGTATAGAGCAGAAGTCATCGGCGCTTTGACTTCAGTACTATTGATCTGGGTTGTGACGGGCATCCTCGTTTATTTGGCTGTGGAGAGGGTCATCACCAAAAACTTTGAGATCGATGCAACAGTCATGCTTATCACATCTGCCGTCGGTGTTGCTGTTAACATTTTGTAAGTAATTTTCATTTTTACTGTCCTAAAAAATGCAATGATTACTGTAATTACATGTAACCTGACAAGATTCCTAACAAAATTAATCTTTGAATATTTTTGTCTCATATTTTAAAATCAACAGATAAAATATACCATAATGTTTGAGTCAGTCACTTGCTTGATGGAATTCTAGTATTCTTAGTGGAGATAAATAAGAGATGTATAAAAGTTTATGTCTTTTCTGTTCCTATATATAAAATTTGATTCAGAGAACAAAGTCCAGTAGGTATATATAGTATAATTAATTCTCTGCCATTACTTATTTGAATACAATATGTGTTTATTGAATTTTTGACATATTTCATTGATAAGTGTACTGTTCGTCAGTCAGTTATCTCAACTGTTGAGACAATTGATAACAAAGTTTGGTTACCATTATCAATTCTTAATTAATTTTTGAAATATCCTGGATTGAAATAACTTTAATATAAATTAGCTCAGCATAGAATCCGTTAGTAAAAAATTGTCACGTAAACTTTATTGTAATAATCAATATTAAATATCAAAACGTAGTTGATTTCGATATAGTATGAACAGTCAGATGTAAATTTTTGAAAAGAATATTTTATTATCTAAAAGGAACTGTCTTCCAAGAAGCTGATAGCCATTATGCCATTGACATTATTGATAATAAGATATACCTTGAAATCATTGACACCAAAACTGGAAAAAAAACATACATTTTATGATTGAGAAAATACAGTACAATTTTAAAATGGGAAAAAGAAGGTAGATTCATTGTGAATCATATATTTCTTACTGTCAATCAGTTGTATGAATGAACCTTTTACCTTCACCTTTCATATTATTCTTAATTAAAAAAATCAATGAATGTTTTTGATCCCCGGCTTGGAGTAGAAACAGACAGTTTTGTTGAATTGTGCCCATGTATACCTCTAACACACAATTAATTTTTAGGATGGGCTTGACGCTTCATGAGCACGGACACGGACATAGTCACGGAGGAGGCGGTCATGGACACTCTCATGGTGGTGGTAATCACAGTCATCAGCCAAAAAAAAATAAAGGAATTGATAATCCAATTTTGAAAGTAAGCTGACAGATGCATTTTGGATATTTTGTTTTTATGCTGTAACTAGATTAAAATCTTTTCTATTATTGAAAATATTGTTTATTTTTATTTACATACTTGAAATCTGTTTTTTGTAAATGGAAATTATCCTTGTATGATTTGTTTTAGTTAATGGTAATAGTGGCATAAAATAATTTATTTTGAGATTTCTTTGAAACTGAAAACTATTTCTAAAACATGTTAATTTATTTTTTGTCAGATTGAAGATGGTTTGTCAAATGACGAAGAAGGAAAGGAAGTATCTGAAGACGTCGCTGTAGATGATCACGATATGGCACCTATTAGGAAAAAGGAGAGAAACATCAATGTTCGCGCCGCATATATTCACGTTATCGGAGATTTCCTTCAAAGCTTTGGTGTTTTCATCGCAGCTTTAGTTATATATTACAAAGTAAGTGTAACTCTGTATAGAACTAGATTTATTATTTCAAAATCAATTAAATAACAATTCATCTCTTTATGTTCTGTTTAAATACTATATAAATTATCTACATGAATCCAGTATGTAGACTTAGACTCCAGTGTTTTAGAAATTCTAAAAATCATTAACATAGTGTTCTAATATTTTTTGTTATTGTATTATAGTGAATATACACAGTGACATCTATGTAGAGCTTGTATGAACTACAAATGAAATCATATTCACGTGGATATTACATAAAAGGAATCATATACCTTAACATGTTTCATTGATGCGATGAGGGCAGCTATGTTGTCCTAGTGATTTATTTCTAGCATGTCTAATTTCCTTGTGTATGAGGCAAAGTTCATATTTTTTGTTAGATATGAATAATATTGTTAATTAAATGTGAATAACTCAATTTAGTAACCCTGATAATTTTTGAAAAAAAAATGCCATGCCAACCATCAACAATATGTTAGTAAAATTATTAAATCAGGGTGTATTTATCAGAAAATACAAAAATCACTAGTTATTTGTGTGTGTGGTATTCAAACGGGATAATTATCATGTTTTCCTCATTACCTCTTTCAGCCCGAATGGCAGCTGGTAGACCCAATTTGCACATTCCTCTTCTCAATTCTGGTTATGTTTACTACATTCTCCATCATTAAAGACACATTATTGGTTCTTATGGAAGGTTCTCCACGAGGTCTTGATTTCCAGGTAACATTATTTTCATAAAAAATATTCTATAAAAACTAACTAAAATATTCTACAATTTAATATTTTATTCACTCACCATCGGGGTAAATAAATTCAATCAGTCAGTAAATTGCGTACAATGAATATACAAATGATACGCTACTCAAAATATTCTATAATAAGCTAAATCAATATCTGATCGATTGTTTTTTTAATAATTGCTAATTTCATAATAGTAAAGCGCTACTTGAATATTAAAAATAATGTCATGACCATAACAAACTCGCCAACTTTATAATTAGAGATGGTCACACAAATCAATTACTGTTAAAATATAAATAACAACGTTATATGTTATATACTGATGTATTATATAACCCTAGAAGATCTACATCAATTGGTTTTTTTAGCTGTAGATTTTGATGGAATAATATATCAATTATTTAGATTGGCGATTAAACTTATCGATTAGACTATTTAAAATATTCACTGTTTATAACACTTGCTGATTGATGATGTCATGTCAACTCAATTATAATATATTTTTAAGTGCTAATTCTCATCACACTGCGATCGATCGTCTCAGAAGCTGAGACATTAACAGTCAGGTTAATAATTTTATACGTGTAGTAACCGTTTGGTTGGGATTAAAAAAGTTATGTCTGTTTGAACTTAGGATCTAAGTTCTCAGGTGTTTGTATTTTTATTAAAGAATGTCTTAATGCTATTTGCAGGAGGTATGCAACACTTTCTTGAGCCTGCCCGGCGTTGTGAGAGTGCACAATTTGAGAATGTGGGCACTGTCTTTAGATAAAACTGCCTTAGCGGCGCATTTGGCTATTAAGCCAGGCGTAGAGCCACAGAAGGTTTTGCAGGAGGCGACTAGAATCGTTCACAACAAATACAACTTCTTCGAGATGACCCTGCAGATTGAAGAGTTCAACAATGATATGGAGCAGTGCAACCAATGCAAAATGCCCGACCTTTGAAGATCTCGTGACCAATGGCCAATCTCTGAATGCAGAGAAAATTATTGTAGACTGCAGAAGTATGGAAAGTGATAGTTTGGTGTATGGTATTTATTGTATTACCGATGAATAAGCATATGGTCGTTGTTTGGACAGTGTGAAAATGGTTGCATTCAAACACGGGGCCGTTGAAACTTGTTCGTTAAAGATTTGCTAATAATCAAAGAAGGCTTCCAGTTTTACAGTTCTTATGTAGAATTAAGCTAATTTGTAATAATTTATGAAATCAGCCTTGTTCCGTTTACTATTGATTACTTTTTTTAGTATAGATATTAACAATATCTACTTGTATGACAAAATTTTGAGGCAATTATGATTACTTTTTTTATAATTAAGTGTTAGTTATGTAGAAAGCCGACATTCGACATTTTGAATAAAAATAAAATTGACATGTTTTACTCCACACAATCATAACGAGCAATAGGGCCAACTTATCTATTTTCCAATTGCTTTTTGGTGGCAGAACTATATTTTTTAGTGCTTCTCCAAAAGAACGTTGATGCGGTTGTAAAAAAATCTGAATTGTTGCAACTTTGTACGATTCCATATGTCTTATCACAAACGACCCGGGTTTCGCCCTTCGGCATCTTCAGATATTCCATCACACGGATGCAACAGAACTGACCTATGGAATCGTACATAGTTGCAACAATTCAAAATTAATATTGAAGTTCCATCAAGCACCTTCAGTCGATATCATAAATTATGTAAAAAAAAAACAATTTTACAGTAAAAAAATTAAATAATTTTCACTTTATCGATTCGGTGGTCCATGAAATCACTTATGTTCGAAAAAATATTACAATACATAATTGACATCTCTACAGATGCGTCAATTTTCCTTTTTGAGTGACGATATAATCTCTCCTACGTCTAAAAATGCATCTTATTATGTTTTATTCAATTATTGTATACAAAATATTTATTTAACTTTCAAAAATACTTGCATTACATTTAGTTGAGAACAAAAACTAAAACATATGTTATGAAAACAATATCTTAAGAACATACTACACAACATTTCAGTTGGTTTAACATGTCTTTTCAATCTCATTAAATTAAATAGACATTTATTTGGCTAAATCAGGAATTGATTCTTTGGGATTGCCAGATTTTATTCATTTTTAAAATCATTAGTTTTTAATTATTTTTGTATTAATGCAGTCTTTTGAAATAATCATATTCATTTGGATTGTTTCTATATTCAATTTACTAAGTTAATAGATTGTCTTGTTTGTCAGCTTTCTGCAAAACTATATTGGTTTTATGTATGTTTGTAAATGTTTATTTCACGCATCCGATCTAGCGCAGTTATCTATCTTGTTCTGCAGTTCATTTAAAAGATTGAATCCACCGAATTACCTTGTGAAAGTAATCGAATAGGTTGACACACCAAATATTAAAAAATCAGTTTTTGACAAACTGTTGCTTGAATGCTGTTTATTTATTGCGTTGTTATTATATATTGTGTTTAATGATAACCTTACACCGATACAAATATTTTATTTATATACCAAAGGTTGTTTCGATTTTTTTCAATTATTTAAAAAAAATCTCAACTTTACAAATTTATTTTTAACATACATAATTGATTTTTGAACTAAAGGCAACTTTTAGTGAATTGTTTGTATATATTTATAATTTTAGCACTCGTGTGTATATATATATATCAGTGGATAATTGAATTTTTATGTGTAAATAATTTGTTCCTTGTTCCTGCTCAAATCAAATGCACCGGGTGTCACAAATAATATTACCAGTTATTTATTTATGTTAAATATTTAATAAATTTTATTAGGTGATATGCTTATTTATTGTTAATCTGCGCTATTTTTGCGCCTGTAATCCATTCCGTTATTTATAAGTCTGTTTATGACAACCGACACCAAAAATACCAAATTCTTTATTATTTTTGTCCTAAAAGTTCAAGCATAAATTTATATAGTGATACCAATATTTCTGTATAATCAAACCCTCTTATCATTTAACATGACTTGTTGTGTTGTCAGGCAACAGTGTTTTTTTTAGACTAAAAATGTATATTATTTACTATATGGAATTTTTTTTGTCTGTCATTTTAAATTGATATTATATGATTTACTTAACCTCAGAAATATTCGCAATTAATTTTAGTTCATTATGATTTTTATGAGTTGATTTAAATTGATAAGAATAGAGTAAATAATATACCCATCTAATCCAAAAATACACTATTGTCAGACTGTAAAATATTGCTTATTGAGTATATGTGGACTGTGGCATAATTGGATAATATTGGAAATATTACAGAAGTAGAGAATAATTTTACGCACATTTTCGATAATCATGTATACGCAGATCAAAACAAGGATATGTTTATTGATATCAAATCAACACATTTACAGTTACAAATTAAATAGCGCTGTGTGTTTTATATCAATTTATTAGCCTGATTTTATTTTACAATATAGTAAAATAATATTAAAAATTTTTTTTTGTTGTTTTCAAGGATTGTCTGTTTTTGATCTGTCTAATATTATTGTTTAAGCAGCTTAAAATGTGCCTTGATCACTATACAGAATTAGACTGAATGTATTTGCGGCCTAACAAACGAATGTTATTTTCACCCTGATGGAATTGAATTAACATTCACAACTTATGTAATCAAGACTGCAAAAATAATGTCACAAAACTTTGTAAAATACACATTTAGACGTATTATAAAACGGTGTTTCTTCTTTCAAGTAAGGCGGTTGTGACATTTTGTGTAGTGGAAATCTACGCCCGCGTAGTAATTTAAATAGTTACTTGATAATGTGTAGAAATAATTGAAAAAATAAATGAATTAATTATATTTTGTTTAATTTATGTTATATATTTATTCTGGCAGCAAATAATGAATAAAATATAGACAGTTGTGTAAAATACAATGTGTTTTTATTGAAATAATATGATGCTCTTAAGAGATAAAGTTGAATGTGTTGCTGTGTTGGATGTCAAACTTTTTGGTAAGATTCATGGTTGTTACAATTGTACAAATGTGGCTTAAATGACATTTCTGCACATAAGTACAAGAGATGTGCACTTGGGGTTTCACAAATAGCTTTTATATAAATAATGCATTTAAAATTTATTTTTCACTATTGATTTTAATTTAACCAGGAGTGTGGAGTCATTAAAAAAATTGGTTGTCTGTATAGTCGGTTTACGGACGATATTTTAACGTGACTACGTCATAAGAAATTATTGATGAAATAATTGCATACTTTTATGAATAAAATGGAATCATTTTTATTCAATTATCATTATTTTGTATGGATACGAAGAATGAGTGAAATGAAATCTACAATTTTTTATTGATATATTTTATTCGCACGCGACAAACGGGACAATGAGTCATGTTTTTTCGTGCGTGCAGCGGGCGTTCATCGATTTATAAGACGTTGTCACGTCAAAAAAAACACTACTCCAATATTGATCAAGACAACTTCGACTAAAAAAAATATTTTTCAGGTGTTTTACTACCTTTCCTATTTGTGTGCATTAATCAATCAAACAATCTGGCAAATTATTCATTGAGATATTTTTCAAAATCGTTAAATCGAAAAAATTGGTTAAGTCGCTCATTTTTCACAACTCTGACTGCGACTCCACAGCTCTGAATTTAACATATACTTATAATAATCACATTGCAGTAATAGTTATTATTAGATTATTATCGAATCTAAATTGAGTATTGTTTATTTGTGAAGGACATATAATATGAGAATGCTGAATGACAAATATGACACACATTCCTGTTTTTCAATAGACAAATGCCTAACTAGCATTTTAATGAAATAACCCATTCTGAGTTTGATCGCCCTATCTGGCCTGTACCTAATATAACCCGACATCGTAAATTTACTTAACTAGAATATGAATTTCAATGGAATTGGTAAGTAATGAATGAATAGTGAGACATTTAAAACTTTCAATTGATTCCTGAACAAAAAGATGCCATGTGCAGTGGAATCCTAATCTTACATTTCTACATACATTGTTTTCCTGCATGCGCGATCATGTAACTATAAGGAAAATGTTAAATATCATTCGCTGAATCCGGCCCACGCAGACCTCGAATAGACAAACATAGATGAACTCTCTGTTTTTTTAGCATTTTGTCGCAAATGTAAATAATATTTGCTCCTAATTAGAGCACTTACCTATAAAGCTGTCACTAAACCGTAGGTGGGTAAAAAAATATTGACACGAAATTTGGCGCCTCTAATAAAAGTTATATTGTTGTAGGGTTGCCATCAAATAATTTTCATTGGGACATGTTTTATTGTTTATTATATTGTTGTACATCTGTATCCTGACATATTGCTAATATTAGTCAATAATGTCAATCTTTACACTATGTCCATAAAAGTGAAAATGAGTTTCAAATTTGTTACATTCTGAAAACTGCTTCAACATTGCCCGTAAAAGTTGTCAATGGAAAAATTTTCGTAGACTTTTTAAGTACAATATTAAAATTAATTTATATCAATGCTGCCATTTTAACAAAAAGTTTTCGAAATGTTTTTGTTAACGACTTATTGTATGCAAAGTTGCGGCAGTTGACGATATAAAAATAATTTTCTGCTGCCGTATGTGAAATAATACACCAAACAGTTTTTAAATATTATCTTATCATATCAAAAAAATACAGTACGTATTATAAGTGTTTACTATTGCATATATATATATATATGTTTTTATATATATATGTATACATACATACATAGATAATATCAATGTATGGAGAAAATTTGCAAACGATTTTATATATGTAATTTTTGAAAACGTCTCAGTTGACTTAGGTATTTTAACGTTAATAAAATAATGGATAGTGTATAAAAAAAAACTTTTTTAGATTAATGAAAGCAATAGTAAAAAAACTAATATTTTTATCCTGGCAATATTTTGTTTGGTTAAATTAGTCATCTTTAATTATTCATATTATATCAATAAAATTGTATAGCCGGCGAGACTGCCGCCTGTCAACATTCGTTAAACACACGATCTCACACAAAAGCACAAACGCAAACGCTTGCAATGTTTATAATTTGTGCAGCAATTAAATAATAAAAATACTACGAAGTCATGATTTTTTATGGCGTCTTGGTCCATTCAATTAAAAATAATGGGTACCTACTTGCTTTTTGATAAGAACACACGATAAGAACAAGTCGGAAACAAATGTTTGCTTTAGAATCAATGTGCGTATATTAAAAAAAAAAAAAAAACATTTTTTTCTTTTCTAATAATCTATTTTCTGCTACGTATCCGCGTTAGATATTGCATAAATTTTATTTCACTGACCGTGTCAAAAAATATACGTCACTTCCAAACAATTACGTATTATATATTTATACATTCGTCGACGAGTCTTTTATATTTACATATAAACATAACGCCAGAAATAATATTACGAGGAATATAAAAATAGAATTTTTGTTTTATTGGAGCAAAGTTCTAAAGACATATAGTAAACAGTTTACATTATCTAACTCGTTCCCTGCCGAGCTGTGTAGAGTATATTCCATCAACGCGTACTTCAATAAGTACAACAATCTTACAAAGATTCACACAAAAAATCAGGATATATTTTAACACAAAATATTGTTTGTACATGCAAGTTTTACCATAGTTAACATTGTTATATTTTTAAATATCATTTATAAGAATAAAGCAATCAGTCATCTCAATAGTTGAGATGTTAGCAATAATCGGGATGAGACGAATTTAAAATTGAACTGTTTATTCACTGTCATAAAATGATAAGTTAATTTGTAAAATTTTGTGAGAAATACTCAATGCATTAAGTTATATTGTAATTTGGCAAAAATACTTATTTTTGAAGAATAACCTTCGTTTCAGTTTATCGTATTGTTATAATTAAAACACAGCTTATAAAATATTGTACCCTGAAGTTTAATTTAACGTTTCAATAATGAATCAAGATTAAGCACAATGTGACTCGCATCATTGCAATTTCCACCTGTTCCTCGCTTAGCCGTTTAATGGATATTTAAAATTTAATTATATAACCTCTACAAATCGGACCATATTTTCACTTTTTAATTAAGGGAAGTTATTCATATAGATGAACCCGGAGAGCCAGCAATTTCTCTGAAACATCAAAACACGATAAAAAAGGTTTTTGTCGACAATTCTTGACATAATGTCGCGTCTTAATACTTCACCATGATTTCAAGTGATGTCACTATACGTTTAAAATATTAGACTATTTAAAACAGTCAAACTTGAATAGATATTGAATGTTAAAGTACATTGCGTAAATGCGCTCATATTTTTTGACTTGCCTGACGTTCACGGGATTATAGAGCGCTAACGGTATAGTACCGGTTAAAACAATACTGACCTCGTACAAAAATGTTTAGGATTATTAAAACTCATAAGTTAAGAGGTTAGAAGTCAATGAGTTTACCAGATTGTTCATAATAAAATATAGGCCTGTATTTAATGGGTCAGTATCTAATTCAAGATTTGGCCAGCAAATTAAAGGAATGGTCAGTACGTATTATAAACGGTCAGTATCCATTGGTTAGTATGAATGTGGTCAGTTATTAAATTAAACAGTCAGTAATTTACTTAAACGGTTAGTATGTAATTTAAACGGTCAGTCATTTTAAATAAATAGTTAGTTTTAATTTGACAGCGAAATTTTTATCAAGGATTTATGACCAGGATAATGAAAAATAAACATATTAAATGAAGTTATTCTTAAATTTAGGCATTCAACAGTAGATAATACTATTCTCATAATTCTGGAGTTTACAATATTACAGTCTGACGATAATGTTAAACTTTTGTCGGTGTTCTTACTTTTTTACTAACCATTTATTATTTTTTACTGACCATTTTATGTATTTATTACTGAAAATTTCTTTAATATTTACTGACCGAAAATCGAATTAAATATTGACCAAATAATTAGTTGCCTAAAATATATTATGTATTAAGGTTGGCTAAAACGTAAACCGCGTAACCATTCTTAGTCGCCCGTCTGTCTGATGCTAAATTCACGATTCTAAGATAATTATTAATTTTTTGTTTCAAACAGTGTTTCAGCATTATACTTTTTCTGTAGTTAGATTATAAAGTGTATCCATTTCATAACAGTTTCGTCAATCACCTGTAGGAGATTGAAATGTAAACAAGAGAGCACCATTACGCCCCTAGCGGCGCCAGCGCAAAATTAAACATAACCTCGATCTTACTTTTTATGTTTGTATGAAGTCAACATTATTTGCTGTTATTAAAATAACTTGATATTGAATTAGTGTTGGTATTATCTATGTTTATTTTTAATTTAAACATATTTTTGGCTTTATATTACTATTTAAAATAAAAATAAAACTTAAAATTGATATGAAAACTATATGTTAAATTGTGAAAATAGTATTAAAAAAATACGTTTCCGATTTTTTTAACAAAATACCTTTACCACAAAGAAGTGACAGAATGTTTAAATTACTACTTTTAGTGCTTGTAGACCACCACTAATAATCATTGATTGAATTGGCATTTACTTGGAAGAACTCTATTAGCCATGGTGAAAAAATTGCAATTTTCTTCAGAATTATCACGAGGGCGTAAGCCAAAATAGCTATGAACTATATACAATATAAATTTTGTAGAACTAAAATACATTGTTATTTTTTCCCCATGTTACCATTAATTATTTCAAAAACAGGTTTCCCGCAGTGGTTACAAGTTTATCCATCCATGCTATAAAAACATTCTAAATAATAAAAACATTTTTTCTAAATTACTATTTCCACAATTTAATATATTTATAATCAGAACCATATTGTGTATTTATATTATTATTTAAAGTGTAATGCTTTTCCACAAAGAAGTGACAGTTAACATCAGGGATGTAATTTTGTTTTTTTTCCTTTTTAAGCAATGATTTTTTGTTAATTTTAGATGCTTAGGAGTCAGTTCAAAAATGAATAAATTTGTGCATTTTTCTAATTCAGGGGAGGGCAAGGGCCCCTACCCCGAGTCTCCAAATAACTTCCTTGCGTAACATCTTAAATATATGGTACTTAAGATAATTGTCAACTTGTGTTTTACTCTCCGCAACAATCGGAATATCACTGGAATGCTGCAGCCTTCATTAGACTATGTAAACAGATTATTTGTGTTAAAGTTACTCTTTTTGTAATTAACTGTAAAACTGCGGTCAATTTAATATACACACTTATCTAGTTCAAGCCCCCTTATAATCGATTGAACTTTTGCCATTGCGTGGCATCATTATTAGGAAGTGGATAATTTATCTTGTCGCGTGGCTGTAATTAAAAAATAATAAAAAAAAAACATAATGTACATGTGAAAAAATATTTCTACTCAAGCAAGATGCAGATTGTTAATCAGGATAAATGAATAGTCAACTACAAATAACATTCATTAAGCCGTATTAACTTTTAACGATACCCACTAAATTGGCAGCTTTAATTAAGATTTATAATTTTCTATAAATTCTACATGTTTTTTTATTATATTATTATTTAAACTGAATTTTCTCAATTTTCATTTATATCAGATCCATTAAATTAATAAACTGTTCATTGCCCCCATTTCAAATTATTTACATAATCGAAATCAGATTATTCAAAATTGATAATTCACGCAGAGTTTGACAAAATTTTAATATCTACTATCCACTTTTGTCACTTTGACGAAAAAAAAATATTGTGCTTTTGGCAAAAATAAACTTTCAGCAATTGTGAAACACGTTTTAACCAGATCTCTACTAAAAATAAAGAATATTTCAAAACCAATAATTTAATCAACAGTTGAGATGCTATTTTAGCATTTAGTGGGATAAGGAAGGTTCCACAGCGTTGAAATAAAGGCTTTGATTGAAGTTTCTATTTTTTTAAATGTATAATTTGGCTGTGTGTAACACGAATTTGTTATTATACGACGTTAATTAGAACTAAATAAACGTCGTGTAATACAAAACGTGGTCTGAGTGTACATAAAAATCATCTCTAAATATGTAATATAGGAGAAAATTTGTGTGAATGGATAAAAAACTACACTACTGATTATAACCGTTTGAATTGACCACTAATACTAAAGCTCAAGCAGTAGGAGTTGAAAATTATCTGAAAGAGGACATTTTTGAATTCGGATATATGTTGAATTACTAACGCATAATTTTAAGATGTGTTTAGATATAGTCGCGAAAGACTGAATGACAAAAGTATTCGACAGTGCTATGCAAATAAACCGGATACAATAACTATTATACACTGCCATTTAACAGAGGACATATTATGTTATATTGCAGGATAAGTCACATTGAGAGCTAGAACTAACACTAAACACGTCACATAAAACAATTATTTCAGTAGACCAGATGCCGCCAACCTTTCGGACCTCTAGACTCACAATTTTCGTTCTCGCGGACCAACAACGGCAGAAATTTATACAACAACAAATGCAAATTTTAAATTTTCTATTATCAAATGGTAATAAACATTAATAAGTTAAACAGTAATTAATGAGTGTTGTTTTAATTGTCGGATGGAATCAAGTGATGGCACTGCAAAAATCACCTTGCACCAGGCACGTCAATATTATCTTTTAATTCTGTTTTATTTCACAAGAATTATGATCAGAGAAACTATTTTTAATTATTTGAATTATTTAATGCACAAAAGCATATTTTACTGTGAAAAAATAAACCACTATTAATAAATTTTACTTTATAATTTAAGAAAATAAAATATACGGTATGCTATTTATAATGAAATTTACAACACAGTGAAAAGATAGCAATGTATTTTAGTTCTTCAACATTTATATATTGTTGATAGCTATTTCGGCTTATATAACTACAGTTCCTTTTACTTATCTATACGAAGCGGTGTAGAAAAGGTACACAATACGTCTTATCTCCTGTTCTAACATCATTGTTTTATATTTAAATTCTTAAATGTGACAAATTAATTTTATGTATTTCTTCATTAAACAATTCAAATAAAAACGACGAAAATATTTTTTTTGAGAAATCATGGACATGAATTTTTTGTTCTTCCAAAGTGTACTACCAGTCTGCCAGTGAAGTTGCCAATGGTAAGAGAATTAACAACGTTCAACAGTATTGCTTCGGATGTTGACATATTCTATGTGGACGAAAGTGAGCTCAGGCAAATAATATTTTTTAAATGTTGAAGTAGATTTAACACGAGCTTTGCTTGTTTGACTTTCTTACTATCCTTATTTTTTGTTTTGTCGCTAATTTCTTTGATTTCCAAAATTAAATGTTAAAATATGTTGACGTTGCAAAAGCGATAAATTTGCAATTTGTAATTTTTTTGTCACTTAAATTTTGGTAAAGGTTGTATAATTTGTGGCATATTTTTATACAACACGCTTTATATAACACGGCGTAAGAGGAAACAATAAAATGAAATTAAATGTAGAATTAACCTACCACAATTAATGGCTCGGAAAGCAGTTGCAGCGAAGTAGCTACATGTTTTACATTAAAAACAATAAATGACGCCTTGGAATTACTTGCTAACATTTTTTTTTATTGTAATTATCTTATAGTGGGAAGGAGAGAAGGAGGGAAGGGAAAATGTTTTGGAGCCTTATAAGGAAATACGTAAATATTTATACGCTAAAACGAATTTTTTAAGACAAGAAACCTTAAAAAATTCAGAATCCTCCGATGATGAAAACTCACATCCGATCTTGTAAAAGAGTAAAATATATGGAATTCTAAATGATAGCGATGATAAATGAATGGTACATTACATTATTCAACTTTTAACTTATAATTGTTTATTTAAAAAATAAAGTACATATTTACATATGTACTTTATTAATTTTTTTTGGAACGCAAACCTTAATTTTATAACTTCAAACCTTATATAAGACGAATTTGTATTACACGAGGCTTTCGTCGAACCATGTAACCGTGTTGTACGAGGCCCAGGTGTACTTACTTTATAAATTTTGTAGAATTAAAATACGTCGATATTTTTTCATCATGCTATAATGGAATTCTACTGAATAAATGTCAATTCAATCAATAAAGTGAAATTTTATATTTTTTGTTTAATCTTAGTATATTATGTATTATTTGAAAGCCTAAATTTAGTAACCTAATACAATCAGTTCAGTACCTATTATGTTAGAATGTTTTCCGCTCTCCGTTCACTTAATCTCGATCTACCGATATAAACCCAGGGAGATTTTTTATGAAGTAAACTATAACATTTAAATGATTCACTTACTTTTAGATGACATTGATACGATAAACAAATTATTAATTGTAACAGAAAAAATATTGTGATAAAAAAAACTTACAGCTTTTGCATACGCACGTTATGATCATGTTCTTTGCTATAAAACAAACGTCTGCTACAAATAACGTATCAGTTGTTTCAATTCAGTATTCAAATAAGATGGCGAGGCTAAGGACGCTCGTTACCGTGTTACTATTCACATTAAGGTGAAAAATATTTTACAAATTGATCAATATCCGACGAATTAAACGTAGTGCTTTGAATATAATCTATATTTTCAATAAAAGTGCATTTCTTTGTTTGTGAATTAAGAATGATTTTCATTTCTCTTTTGTTGTTAATTTTTTAGCGTAAATTTGTCGAACCAAATCGAAACTACAGTAAGAAAATTTCCGAAAAATTTTACTTTTGGAGTGTCGACTGCTGCGTATCAAATAGAAGGGGGCTGGAATGCTGCAGGTAATGTTTAATTTTTTTTATATAATAATATTTTTAACATCAAATACGTGGACGTGAAGATTTAATTCATAATATACTATTATATATAATATATATAAAATCTTTAATTTTATGACTTGATGTAATGAATTTAAGCACAATTTTCTTTATTTTAAATTTCATTTATAGTGTAACACAGGGGTATTCAACATTTTTATACCAACCACCCATTTTTGTCTCTGTAAGACGTAAACTTTTCACAGCTTTATTTAATGTATTTAAAACCACTACCACCCACTGTGAAAGCAGAAGCGCCCACTATTCGGCGGTATGGACCAGGTTGACTACCTCTGGGGTAACAGATGGATGACCGATACTTTTGATCGCTTATCATTAATTCTATGTAATCAAACAGTACAATGGCTTGTTGGTCTGTTTGTTATTTAATTTCATATTCAAATATGATCGGAATTTCTTATTAACTAACTGCTACAGTCTCAACTGTTGAGACGGCTGATTGCAGTGCGTTGACAGTTGACACTCAAACATGTGTTATATATAAGTATCAAAACATTCAAATACCGGCTAATTTAAGTGTTAAAATTTAGCTTGATTTATCTTCATAATTTAGATATATTTCTATAACACAAACACATGATAAATTTTTTTTTAAAATAAAAAGTATTGGAATAATTTTTTAGTTGTTCGGCTGGGAATAGGTAAAAGATTTTTTTGACATTGATAGTGCAGTACAATTATAACGGCCTCGTTTATAAAGTTTTTCATTGATGGTAACATTTCAATGTCCGATAATTATTTATGATCTTATAAATACATTATGTTATTTTTACCTACATCTAAGAAATCGCATACTTGCAAAAATATGTATCGTTAAAAATTATGAGTCGTTTAATTTTTCGTATCGACATATTTGTTCACAGAGTTTTTCTCATCGAGTTTATCTGAAGTGATTTGAAATTTATGGCCGATTGACAATTAGGGGTAAAACTGAAAAATATTTGTGCAACAGGCAAAGATTCACATTTTTAAAGTCGTTAAATAAAATCCATTAATGTTGTTCGTATTGGGATCTTATATGTAAAGATCACATAATAATAATTCAAAATGAAACATTGCTTGTATCATTCGGTGATAAGCAATAAATAATACAAATTTTGTTTGTCTGGTATTTTAGAGATAAAATATGAATATAGCAATATTAGATATGGAACAGTATGCTAACTTCAATTGCCTAAGAGAGAGAAATATATTTCATGTAAAAATCATTAAGCTTTTGGAGAAGAGTGAAAACTTTATGTCAATTTATATATAATAGATTAAAAATATCTGACGATGGCGTGAGCCGAAATAGCTATCAACTATATTTTTTAATAATAATTTTGTAGAACTAAAATAAATTGCTATTTTTTTCATCGTAAAATTTAAAAATATCAGCTTTTATTTTTTCAAATATTTTGTTATTCGAGAAATACTCATGGCAACTATTTGAAAACGCTCAACGCTGCTGTGTTAAATAATTTATTTTAAAGCTATTAATTCATAGAGTGACGAAGGGCAACGCTTTGAGTATTCGTTTAAGATGAAGATTAAATATTTTAAATAATAGCAACACATTTTCAGTACTATTTCCATAATATATTTGACAAGCGAAACCGGTTCTGATTATAAATTATGTTGTTGGAATAGTACTATCTAAAATACTTGTAAAAATGTCGTGACTGCTTCTTAATTTTATTGAAAAATTCTAAAACGAAGTTAGTATTGTAGAAAAAACATGTCTTTTGTTTTTAAAATATATTATGGAAATAGTACTAAAAATATGATATTATTATTTAAAATATCATACCTTATTACCAAGAAGTTAAGTTAACGCCAGCAAAGTATTACAGCGAAATATTATGACGTATTTTAGAAGATAATACAACGTAAAGAATTTTCATTCGACATCCTTTAAATATTCACTATAACGCTTTCCTAAGTAAAATCAGGAGGAATATGGTTGAAATGAATTGATGGGAATATTATATTATATTATGCAAGCATTCTTAGTTCTAAATTTTAATTTTCCACGAAAAAATAAAATTTTATCTTTAAGACATAATTTTTAAAATATATAGTGTGTTGTTAGATTTTGAATTATATCATCAAACACTGTAATATGTGATTAAATTTTTATTTCAGTAAATAAAAGATGTCTTGTCTTTAAGATTTTTGCACTCAGGAACGTCGTCAATTGCAGCGTGACATGTTTATTAATGTCATTTGGTTATTACGTAATAAATTTCTATAATTTAAATTGGATTAGTTGAGCTTGTTTCAAGATAAGATTGTTTTTATAAATGAAATATGCTTACTTTTAATTCTCCTCATAAGAAACGAAGTCTTAATTTTTTAATGAAGTTTTTATATAGAAAATCATTTCGTTCTCTTATGTTAGCTAAAATTTTTCATGTGTGCAATCGAAATACAATTACAATAGATTAATTCATTGGTTTTACCCGATCATCTCATATTGAAAAAATAAATGACTGAACAAACCATTTTTTTTTAATTTTCCGGATTTCTCTACCGTTTTGTATGAATTGGTGTACGTTGACAATAATTTGAATAAGGTTTAATTTAATTGTTATTTAACCTTGGGGTCTGGCTTTCGTGACAAATCTCGCGGGATCGAATCCCAGTGTTAACAGCGTTTTTTCCAATGCAGTGGTTGGGTGGTATTACATAAAATTCTCTTCCACACTCTTATCCGATCCCTAAAAATGACAGAAGGATTAACTCATAACCAGTTTTGTCCTGGCATATATTCTTAATATATCTTCTTTCCTTGTTGAAAGTCTTCATAATCTAATATCAAGCACAGCTTAAGTAATATTAACACGATACGTTTTATTATCAGGACCGGTTTCGCTCATCACGAGTATTATCATCTGAATTGATCAGCTGATAATCGCGATGGGCGATATGTAAAAAAAAATGTTTTCATTATTTAAAATATCATAAATTTCCATCAAGAATTATGGTTAACACATGAAATATGATTAATAACAAGCAGTTCTCTTACAAAGACTTCTTTACGCCTACGCTCCACGATGGATATCGACATGTTCATTAAACATATATAAAAACATATAAATCTATCACCACTACTCAGACCATTACAGAATGTCAATACATTTTTTCAATAAATCATCTTAGCGCAAAACTTATTCATTATTTAAGTTTATTCTAAAACAACCCAGATTAACTTTCATTTCGAGAAATGTATAAAATAAATTTGCTACAATAAGAAATAAGGGTGTTATAACAGAAAAAAGATGTAATGTGTACATTTCATACACAAGTATATATATATAAGTAAATGCATGTTTCAATATCGTTCTGAAGAAAGAGCAAGCCGAAATAGCTCTCATCTAAGCATCTTGTAAATTTTGTAAGACTAAAACACATTGCGACTTTTTCACTGTGTTATAATAGAGCTCTTCTTAGCAATAACAATTCAATCAATAAAAAACCTAACCTTAATAAATTTGTTCGTCTATTCTTACACTCTTCTTAAGAGATAGATTGAGCAACTGAATTACACTTAACTACAATTAACTAGTTTTTGTGGAAAAAACTGCTTTTAAGATGAACACATCTATTCGGAGGTAATATTTATATATATCTACATAAAATGGAAAAGTGTCGAAGGTTCTCTTAAATATTCTCGCACTGGCAAATATATTTGCAGTGGAGAGAGTGAAATTAGTTCCGCTGTCATGGTTGTCAGATTTCAAATACTGATAAAATAAATATAGTCAAAACAATGACGAAATCACACTTACAAATACTTCAGTTAGACGGTATATATTTTTGTTGTCTTATATTAGATGCAAAAAAAACTTCTGAATGTTTCTTCATACATCATTCGTACATATAATATATTTTTACATTTGTTTACATTACATTTTCAATTAATTATTTTTATATCTTCCACGGTGCAGTAAACCTGCGGAATAAATTAATAACCCGTTCAATAGATCAATAAATATTTTTTTCCACGCAATATTTTTTGATATCAGTTTTTTATAATAGTTTTATTGGCTTTTTTATCGTTTACACTGAATAAACTCGTACGTTCTAGCTGCAGTCTAATAAACATTTTTATAATAGATAATTTTATTACGTGCTTTTTTCTGCATTCGTTGCCTCGAACTTGTTTATTGAATAATATGTTTTTAATTTCATGGAATTACTGATTGTAAAAGTTCACGTTCCTAGTAAATGAGGCACTATTCCAGGGCTTTGGAGTCGTTAAAAAATACGATTCCGAATCCGACATTGATATAGATTGACACGACTCTTGCTAAAAATAGTTTAATTTTGTCAGGCTTTTTCTTTCTTTCCTATTTATGTATCATACATTTAATTAAAGATCAACCTACCGATCCAGCAAATTTTTAATGAGATATTTTCCAAAATCATTTAATCGAAAAGCAGTCAAAGTCGCTCGTTATTCACGACTCCGACTCTAGAGCCCTGCATTATTTAATTGAATTAAATTAAAATGATGTTTGGCTTTATGGATAGTCAATAATAACGTTATTTGATATAATTTATTTTGGCATAAGGAATACAAAAGCTATACAAACTTATTTTGGGTGTAACAATCAAATGCTTGAAATAAAACGAAATGTATTGACGTTATCAGAATAGATGATGTTAAAATTTATATTAAACGTGTTCATTAGTTTTATTGACACGTCGATAAAAATATCGTAATTTTATTCTATGAAATTCTAAAACGAAATTATTTTGAAAAATCAATCGATATTTTTTTAGACATATCTTTTGTTTTGAAGAGAAATGTTCCTGTTTTTATTGTCAGCCAACAGCTAAAACCGTATAACTCCCCTACACAACGAGAGTTTAATATGACTTGAAATCAATTAAAATTTGTTTTATTTTTCCAAAACACAACATGAATTTTCAGCATTCCTCCGATTTAATTTAATATAACCACCATAAAAATATTACAAATTAAGTAAACTGTAGAAATTAGTGTTTATATATAATACATAGATGTTTTTAGACATAGCTTAAGTTTGATGAATTGAAAATAATGCACTCTAAGTTACGATATGTCAATGGAAATTTTTTATTTACTACCTATTGGCATTATTAAATATTTAATACATAATGCTCTCGAAAATATTTAAATGCAAGTTTTTGATTAAAAAAAATCCCACTCGTTATTATTGCCAATAAGGTTTTAATAATTATTTATGAACTTTTAATTTGAATAAAAAAAAAAGAAAAAGATGTCCTTAACATTTTATTTGTGAATTATTTCACTTCTTTAAGGAATATATTATATGATAACATGTAAATCATTTTTTCAGTTTTTTAATTAAAAATGTAAAATTGTGGACATAATATAATATTTAACATCGTAAAAAAGAATTAATATATACGCATTAAAATTATATTATACAAATTTATTTTTCTCTCAAATTTTATATGACTTGAATAAATTGATCAAATAATATTGTTTAGAAATTAGCTGACAAAATGTTATTATTTATTAAATCATATCACTGCTGTATTGAGACGTAATGATAAATTGCGATTATTACATCTGTTACGTTAAATATAATAACAACTTAAAAAACACAAAATCATGTCAATGACACACTGTGTCCACTCGACTGACTCTACCATTCATGTTACACTCATATTATCAAATTGATAAGTGCTTTTTTTTAGGTCAATAGAGCTCTCTTTTGACATTGCTTTAAAGTTTTCATAGTTTTAAAAGATTCAGTGCGTGCAGTATTATTATTATTACTTTAAATATTTAACGGTCAATGAACTCATTTTTTATCGGTAATCGACAGCCATATTTTTGGTACACTGATGGTAGAAAAAATACTCTATTATTTCATAGTTTATTTACTTAAATAAACCTCTTCAAAATGACTTGGATATTTTTGATAGATTCAGCGAGAATTTTGTGGACGTTAACTTTCGATATAAAACACTGAAAAATTGATAGCTATTTCGGCTTACGCCTTCATCAGAATGTAATCTGATCAAGGTGTAAAATAATAATACATAAAATCAAGTTGCCACATTTAAAAATTTACATATAAAACTAAGATGTTACAATAAAATATGAGACGTATAGCGCAACTTTTTTACACTGCTATATATAGATAAGTAAATATACGATTAAACATATTTCTAATGACGGTTCAGCCGAAATAGCTATCAACTATATACAATATCTTATATATAAATTTTATATAAATAAAATATAATGCTAGTTTTTCACCGTGTTATAATGGCATTTACTTGGTAGATTCCATTCCATTCCAGGTAGTTACTAGTTGTGACACGTGTTTCGTTTCTTTGAAAAGAAATATCCTTAGATTTACCGCTGGTAGTAGATATAAGAAATGTTAAAAAAAACATTTTACCATAGCGGTAAAGAATTTCTACATTGATTTTTCGCGATTTCTTCGAGCGTTCGAACTGTCACTTGACAGATGTTAGTTGTTCTGTTGTCTTCTAACATCTCCACAGTTTATTTTATGATCAGGATCAGTTTCATTATCAGCTGGCCATAAAATATACGGTAGAAATACTTAGAACTTAAAAAAATATTTTTATTATTTAAACTAGCAATTCGCGTTATCTTAAACAACGATATATCGTTGCTTTGCAACCAAAGAGTTAATAAAAAAAAACATTGCAACGTTGAAATAAAAATTACATATTCATTGCCTTAAGAAAAATTCGGTAATACATTTTTTTCATCGTCTGCTGTTGATATTACTTAATGAGACCATTTTTTTCGAAGATAATAATTATGTCATAGCACTTTTTATCTTCACGTTCAATTTTATTCTTGACCAATGTCAGCGAAGAGTATTACTATAACCAAGGTTATAAATTTACAGCTTATCAGTTTTTATGCAATACCAATTATTGCCTAAAGGTGCTGTCCTTGATTGGGCGAAAACATGTAATAGTAAATAATATAACATTTTCATTTCCCAGTGATTAAAATATCTTATTCATCGATTTAATTAAATACGTAATTTTCAATGGCAAAACGTCACAACAGTTGCAATACCGGAAGAGTATCTATATATAAAAAAATAGTGTTTGTTTGCGTGTATGTCTTTTATATTTTACTATATTAACGATAGGAAATGTTTGAATCTTTCAAAATATCTTTTTACCATTTTCGCAAAGGCGTTTGAATGACTACAAACACACCTGAAAAGTTTTTTTAACCATTAAAAAAACTTTCACGAAACTGTCAGTTAAAGAAACTACAGTAAATTGTTTATAAACTAAATTTGATTTGGAAATAAACTTTTTACATATTTAAAGTTACTATCTACGCTACTGCAAGCATGCTTTTATTTTGATTTTAGTTAAATTTAATGCAGTAATAATTTAGATTAATATTATATCACATAAAATATCACTACAAGTTCAATATCCATTAGAATGACCACAGCGGTTATGACAGGTCAATTTGAAAGTCATTGTCTCCGTATTGTTGTGTAAAGAAATGTGAGGTCATTGAATATTATATGCAGTGATGATACGTTAGGGGTTGGAAATGAAAGGCTTCAGATGCTACAACACTTCAATCAATTATATGGATTAAGAAAATAGAGAAGAAGTCAAAAATTCTAGAAATTTTAATTTTGATCTTATAGAACTATTCCACTAGAAGATTTCTTTACCAACGGGGACAATTATGTACACCTATCCCTCGATTAAAACGGTACTTGTATAACATGTTTTCGCTTTAACACGGATTAATTTTGATGACAAATAATTTGAACCAGCTACATTTACAGCTAAAATAATCCATGAACGACTCGAATTGGGAAGAAAATTAGGCAATCATTTTGTACAAAATGACTCAAATGATGAACGGGCTCTTCGATTCCAACGTGATATTAATCAATGCTTTGCTCAATATGATGAGGTCCATAAAGATCTAACAAGAAATTCGGAGCAAATATTAATAACGGATTTTATAACCAAGTCTCCTCGAGGTGTAAATGAATCTACTTCAAACATCGAATCGGCACAAATAATTTCGAGTGATGAAAGTGACTTTGAACCAGTCACGAAGAAGAGAATGATAGTGATTTGTGATAGTGATGAATGATAATAACTCCACCAACCGTTGCAATATTTTTTTTATGAATCTTTTGGATTTCATTTTTTTCCTCTATATATGCTTTATCTGTATTTAATTAATAAAAGAATATGTATATTTATACTTTTTAACAATTTTGTTTTATATATGTATTTTAGAAAACAACCAAATTATGCGTTTTTGTGTACTTTTTGATTTACAAGGTTTTACATTAAAAATATACAATTTTGATTTACTCTTTTTTTTCTTAGGAACCTATCTAACATATATATCGAGGGATAGGTGTATACATGTTTTTTGTCAGTAGTTTTTCTTTGCTCCGTAATCAGAATATGTTAACAAGCTATTTTTAAAATATATCTAAATATTTTTTGTGAAACACAAATTAATACGTATAATTCTATAAAACTTTGTTTTTAGATAAAGCTGAAAATATATGGGACCGCCTCGTGCACACCAAGCCTAACATGGTGAAAGACAAAAGCTCTGCAGACGTATCATGCGATTCATATCACCTTTGGTCGCGAGACATTGAAATGTTGGAAGAAATTGGAGTGGACTTTTATCGTTTTTCCATATCCTGGTCGAGACTTCTTCCTTCGGGATATTCAGGAGCTTACTCTCAAGATGGCCTCAATTATTACAACACATTGATAGATTCCCTTCTTGCAAAAAATATCCAACCAGTCATCACACTGTATCATTGGGATCTTCCTCAATATTACCAAGATCTGGGTGGTTGGACGAACCCCCTAATGGCGATGTACTTTGAAGATTATGCGAAGTTTGCATTTGAGGCTTTCGGAGACAGAGTGAAGTATTGGATAACGTTCAATGAGCCTAAACAGGTTTGTATGGAAGGATACGGCAAGAGTAACATGGCACCAGCAATTGACAATCCAGGAATTGCTGATTATCTTTGCACGCATGGACTGCTTTTGGCTCATGCAAAGGCTTATCATATGTACGATAAGAAATTTAGGAGCACACAAAAAGGTAACTACTGAAAACATAATAAGGTTATTTCACGTTGTATATAACATTTTGCATCAAAAACCTTCTTTAATCAGATTATAAGGATGTGCTTCACGTATAAATTTCGCTTTTGTAGTTTAGTAGTAAAAGCTTTACTTAAGTGATCAGATAGTTCTGTGTTCAAGTCTCAACAACTTCAATATTAAAATAAGAAGTTTGATATTTGGATAATTCTATTCTTGACATTATTTCTCCTCAAATTGGTCTAGAGCAGTGGTCCTTATATGCAGCCACCAACGGTTTCATAATAAATACTGAAATTTTAAAATAAAGTATTTTTTAGAATAAATTTGAACCAGAGCGGTCAAGACACATTTCCATATAACCGCTGATGCTTATAATGCGGCCACAGTAAAAACTTACGTCATTTATAAATTTACTTTTTTCTAAGGTCAAATTGGAATAACGCTGGACTTCTGGTGGGCTGAACCAGACACCCTCTCTCCTGAAGACATCGAAGCATCTGAGCGATCAATTCAGTATAACGTAAGTAAAATATCAAAACATAAATTTAAAATTCGTTTTATCTCAAAATGATGTTTGTAAAAGTGATGTCATCTGCTGAATTCATCGCGGAAGCAATACAATCCAAATTGTGTTAAAAATATAAAAAAAAAATTCTTAAAAATAAATTATCAAAAATAAAAAAGAATTGAAATTTACAACTGATGCTTTTTGTAATATTTAAAAGTCTTTTTTCAAACCCAGGCCAATGGCGTTTGGTTGGCAACCATTATGATTAATTTCATCTCACTTTTTTAAGGTTAATGGTTTGAGCTATTGAATTATAATAGGTACCCCCTTGATTTTAATTGATTTATTCTAAATCATGTATATATATGCATTTAATCTACAAACTCTTTTTGCTTTTTTTCACACGCGGTTATTAAATGTCAAATGCGCTTTCAAACGTATCGCCAGTTTGTCATTCAAATTTGGAAACGTCAGAAAACATCAATCTTTTTCCACTACGTTAATTAAAATAATTCACTATATAATGTGCTTCAATTTGAGAAAAAATGATTAATGACAAGAAATGATTAGAATAGGTCATATAATTTACCGAGTTGCAAAATAGAATGATAAATATCATAAATCATTTAATGTTTTACGTTTATTGGCGTAATTTCTAATGTCTAATGACAGTTGGTTTAAAATAGAGAATTATTCATAATTTTAAAATGTAAATATATCTGATAATATGAGGTCAAGCTTCGTTGATAAGCTGTTTCTTGCTGTAAATCCTGTCAAGTCATTCGCGTTGATTGAAGTCAACTATGCCGGTTCTATACCGGCGTGCTAAAAACCAAGTGGGGATAAGTTGCAAGTTATTGAGAAATAAATAATAAAAATAACCTTAAATGTATATTTAGGTACTAAATTGATTTGTTGATTCTGACAGGTGGTTTACGAAATCGTTGACAATTATTCCATATCTTGATGCATTAAGTCACTGATCGCTTGGAGAAAAAATTGTTTTGATTGATTTTTTATGATAATACCCGCGATAAGAGAAACTGATTCTGGTCGCAATATTATTCGATTGTTAAAATATTACTATAAATTGTGTTGCATGTATTTAAATATAATACTTTTCCATCAAGTGACAGTCCAAACATTAAAATTGATTTATTACACATTGCTGAGTAGGAAATAATTATTGAAATGTATACTATTATTTATCATATTGATTGAGTGTGTTTGATGAATTCGAATTCGTACGATTCCACACGTGTTATTTATTTATTTATTACGTATAAAAAACAAAAATTACAAATTACAAATTCATTGTTTTTGCAACATCAAAATATTTAAAATTTTAATGTTGGAAATTCAAGAAATAATCAACAAATTATAAGGATAGCAAGAAAGTCGATCAAGCAAGCTCATGAAAAATATTCTTTAACACATAAAAAAATAGTTTCCGCCTGAACTCACTTTCGACCAATATTCGACTCAATACTGTTGAACCATTGGCTTCCATTTGGAGGACTGGTGCTACACTTTAGAAGAACAAACAATTTATGTCCACGATTTCTTAAAAAAATATCCGGAACATACAAATTGGTATTATTAAGGATGGTAGAAATGTTATGTTGTCACTAACAAACCGTGTTTCGCTTTTAATCATCGGCGTCTTAATTCATTTTGTCACACGCGCGCAACAGAATTGTCACACAGTAAACTGTTTGCATCTTGTATATACAAGAGAGATTCATTAAAATTGAAAAACACACCTTGAGGCTAAAATCTAAACATAAATCGGAAATAACTTGCAAACTGTTTATTGTGTGTCAGTTCTGTTACATCCATGTGATAGAATGCCTGAAGATACTAAAAGAGAAACCCGAGTCGTTAGTGTTAAAACATGTGGAATCGTACAACGTTTCAACTATTCAAATTTGTATGTTTTGAGCTTATAACAATTTGTGGCTCTTGCAATTTCCACCAACACCTGTCACGGCCCTCGTTTCGGTATTAACAGACATTCACCATGTTCTAAATTCTAATTGGACACCATTTTGATTGAAGAAAAATATTTGAATTTGGAACTAGTACACATCGGTATAAACAATAATTAAAATAACATAGAGCGATTTCGTATTTACCTTCCATAGATATATCAAATAAATTCGGTTACAGAATAATTTGAAATGAGAATACTATATTCGTACACGGTGTTCAAAGAATTAACACTGAGTCAAAAATTTTGCTTAGTATATGTTTCTTAAAGTGATTGTCTATCAGTTAATTATAATGTAATAAATTTGAATTTTTACAACTTTGTACGATCACATATATTTTGTCACTAACAACCCGGATTTCGCCTTTCGACATCTTCAGGTATTCTATCACACGGATGCAATAGAACTGATGCACAATAAACAGTTAGCATCGTCTATTTACCAAAGGTATTGATTACAGGAAAACACAGACCCCAAAGGCAAGAACCGGGTCGTTAGTGACAAAGCATGTGGAATCGTACAACGTCGCAACAATTCAAATTCGATATTGAAATTACATCAAGAGCCTTCAGTCGATATCATAAATTATATAAAGTAATATATTTTGACTGCTTTTTATCAATATGCGAGATTTAATTTCTGTGTTTTATGGTATGTTATTCAAATTATTATGCAAATGTAAATCAAAGAACCATTATAAAAATACACATACACAATGATGTCTATCAATTAATCTAAATTAAAACAATTTCTTTACGTATTATAGCTCAAGAAGCGTTTTGTAAATAGAATTTTTTTAACTATCGTTTTCGATAAATTACAAATCGAGTATATGTAAATTTTATGTTATAAAATTTCATTGCCTATATAATCTTAAACAGTAATAGATACTGTTGCAGATGAAATAAAATAAATAAATCATTATTTATTAAATATTACTTGTTATGACTTTTAATAGCCTTGATAATGCTGAACCATTCGCTTTCCTCTTCTGGTTTGATCAGGTGCATTTAGTTGATATTTTATTTTTAACCCTTTCAGTTCGGCTGGTTTGCGCACCCCATCTTCTCAAGCGATGGCGATTATCCGACTTTGATGAAAACCCGCTTGGCAGAATATTCGCAGAAACAAGGATTTGCGCGCAGTCGTCTGCCGGAATTCACAGCTGAACAGATTAAGTCGCTGAAGGGAAGTGCCGATTTTATGGGAATCAACCATTATTCGGCCAAGATGACGAGGTCTCCCAAGAATAAAACAATTGACGAGTCGCCTTCGTTTGATAACGATGTTGATGTGGAGTATTATTATGACAAAAGTTGGCCGGGAGCGGCTTCTGACTGGTTAAAGGTAAGCAATTCGCCACAAAATAAGTATAACCTAAAACTATTTTACTAGTTTTATGATGCTTTTCAGATTTGAAGATTGAACGGAAGGTTTTAATGTCTTTTAATATACGCTGTTACTGTTCTTAATGAGTCTCTGAGATCAAGGAATTTATATGTATTGTTGCAAAAAAAGGATTCTGTTTTATGTTTGATAGTTATTTTAATATTTACATACCAAGTTTTGGATGTAAACAACCAAATAAAAATCGTCTTTATAAGCCAATAAAATCACTCAAGGATCCAACGATGTAAATGAAATTTAGTATTATTTAGAGAAACCTTGAACTCAATGCAAAACGTCTAGAATACGCATCTTATCAAATGCCACTTGTTAAACGCTTGAATTATAACAGTCCTGCTTTACGGTAGCGAATCGTGCACATGACGAAAACTCAGAAAAGCTATAAATTTAGCTGGGAAAATAGATACTTGTATTTCTGCTTACTGACCTGATTTTCTTGCATACTGGAGATTATTTGGTATGAATTACGTCCCATTACGTCAGTGGTTGTAGATTTGCAGACGTCTTCAGAAATCGTCTTGGAAGACTGTCGGGTACTATTCACAGGATCTACTTGTTGGTACTCAGGATTTCAAGGATTGAGCAACAGAAAACAATGTCACGTGGTGACCATATATTCTACAAATAGAGTGAATAACGTTAAAGGAAAAGACGAATTTCTTTAAATTAAAACAGAGTCATAATGTGGACAGCAATTTTAGTCCAGTTAGCAAATTGACTACGTTTTATTCGAAGACAGCTTGAAATGCATTATTTTCATAGATCTTTTTTGGTCGAAGAGATTTATTGTTATTTATTTAAAGAGGGCATTTGATCATCGCATTAAAGATTTATCATGCGTTAATAAACAATTTTTAAATGCTATTCTTTGTTTTTTAATTCGCAGGTGGTGCCATGGGGTTTCAGAAAGATTCTCAACCGAATCCGCGAGGAATACGACAATCCTCCAGTTTTGATCACGGAGAGCGGTTATTCAACCCACGGAGGGTTGAATGATGTCGACAGGGTTGTTTATATAAATATGTACCTCAATGCTTTATTGGACGCCATTGAAGACGGGTGTGACATCATCGGCTACAGTGCGTGGACTCTCATGGACAATTTTGAGTGGATGAAGGGATTTACGTAAGATACTTCCAAAATAATAACTTTTTTACTCACTGACATCTATAATTCGTAACTATTGAAATATTACGGTTAATATTAATATTTTTGAATATCATATATTAACACATTACAATCAGTTGTCGCAACAGTTGGCACGTGAGCAGTTAGTTGGTTAATTATCGCTTTTTTATGTACAGTGAAACTTCGATTCTACGTCTTTCAAGGGGCCCTAATTTTAAAATTTATAAAAATTTACAACGGTCCTTTACTTAAACTCGACTTAATGCTGCAAAAGTCAGGCGCATTCAATCAATTAAAAAAAAATACAAATTCATTCGTAAAACCACATTTTTTCTTAAATATCAATATTTACTATAAAACCGTTGGCGGCCGCACGTGAGAACCGTTGTTCTAAACTAAACAATTACTCAACAAAAGAATATATTCGGACTATTTTTAAGCTATAATGTTGGTTAGTAAAAACGAGTAATAGTAATTTGTATTGAATTATTATCTAATTTATTTTGCTGTAAGCCACATTTCAGGGCCGAAGGCAGACATTTGACCGCCTCAGGCAAATTGAATTTTTATGCCCTAGTTATAAAAGCGATCAATTACGACCGCTAGGGCGTTCTATTAGCTTCGTCATTGTATAAACTGCGCATGTGGACAAGTTAACTCTAAACTACTGGTCTACTTATAAAACCTTAATTGCCGAAATTTACTTGTTTTCTAGTACTGTATATTAAAAAAAAAATCAGTAACATAGGAGTTAAACAAAATTATGGATATTATCAGAACAAATTATTATATTTTAAATAATAAAAACATATGTTATTAGTACAATTTTCATTATAAATTTTGTAATCAGGACCGGTTTCACTCATCACGAGCATTATCAACTAATGTAAATTATGTTGTATATAGAAATAAGTATTAAAACATGTTTTTTTTATTATTCAAAATATCATTTTACTAAGAAGTGACAGTTAACACATTAAAATTGGGCAATATTTTTTTAAAATATAACTTAATTTGTCATAGTGATCTCCATAAGTTTGCAAACGGCCAATATTTGTTTAATATTTGGTTTTAGAATATTTATTAGATAACTCTATAAAGAACGGATTTAAGCTCTCTGGCATCCCTCGATTTTCTTATTAAAGAACAATTACACTTTTCTAAAAGCTTTGTTTAACATTACTACGGTAACGTAATGAGTATCGTGATAAAGCTATAACAATTGCGCATGTTAAGCGTTTGGTATTCAACACTCAACGTTATCAAGAATCCTATTTCAACATACTGCAAAGAGCTAACTCAACAATTGAGACGTTGAAATTATCAATCTGTTCACAATATACTTTTCGACTGATCATGTATTATATACGATGATTTTGATTAATTGTCTTCTTCTTTCGCCAGGGAACGATTTGGCTTATTTGAAGTGGACTTTACGTCTCCAAACAGAACGAGAACCGCCCGAGCGTCAGCTGCTTCTTACGCGAAGATCATCGCAACAAGATCGATCGCCTCGGACGACGACTGCGTAGATTGCGAGGATTCGTTTTCAGAAGGGTACAACGCGATCATTGTGTAAATTTAATTCCTAAATACTGCCCTGTCAAAACAGTGTTATCACGATAATTTCGCTAGAAGATTGATTCACTTTGCGTGTAAATATTTACGCACATGAGACGTTGCTTATGCAAAAACGCGCATTTTGTCCAAATCAAGAAAAGTATACTTACATATTCAATCATGTCATTTCACACAATATATACTATTTAAATAATAAATCACAACGTTTAGTACTATTTCTACAATTTTATATTATAAAGATCGATACCAGTTTCGCTCATTGCGAGTATTATCAAATCTTCAAAATTAAAATAGCATACTGGTTTTGTTACTGATTCTCGCAATGTGCGAAACCGGCCTTGATTGATCTTAATAATATAAAATTATGGAAATAGTAGTAAGTACTGTGTTCAATTATCTAAGTACTTTTCTTTTCCACTAAAAAGTGACCGGAAACCGAAAAGTTTGGGAACCCCTGGTTTAATCCGTATATTTTGTGTGAAAGACAACAGCACGTTTATTCATAACAAGGCAAAGTGGATTTATCGGTTTTTGTTTTGAAATACTCATCTGATTTATTACCAAAACAATTAATTTACTTAAAATAATATTGATCTCCAGGATAATTATGGAAGGTTTTTAAAACGTTACATTTGACTTAAAAATGTGAATTGCAGTAACTATTTATTTGATTTCTAAAATGTGAAAGAACTGAGGTTTGAGGCGATAAATTTTCAGCATTCAAATATTACATGTTGCAGAATCTTATTAAAGTACTAAATATAAATTAAATATACGATAGTTTATAGATGACATGAATGGATGATTGAGTAAAGAAATGGGGAAATAATTTTTGATTGCAGCCAACACCGTTTAAAAGATTTTAATTTGTTTTTTTCAATGTGTTTCGATAAAATAATTAAAAAGTAAATCTGTTGCTGGATTATTGAATATAAAGTATTATCAAATTTCTGTCGTTTTTTTAGGAAACAAAAATCTTTTCTAAGCATTTATTTTGATTAAAATTATTCAAAATATATAAACTTTTTTGATTACGTTGGTTTTTTTTTTTATGAAACTTCTATAGTGTGCAATATTGTATGAATTTTTCATTGCGTACAAAATATTTCTTCATTCATTTTGAGCCCTTATTTTTCGATTCTTTTTAATATCCTATTGTGAAGTCCAAATGTCCACACATGTTAAAACAAGACACACTATAAAACTTGAAATTTAAAAACTCAATTTTACTTTTGACAATAATTAAATATACAATATTATTAAAAAAAAACCTCACGTTTTAGTCGGAAAAACCACTGTGGAAATTGAGTAAGAATATTGTAAGGTTGTAGTAAAAATATGTTACGACTTTTCGTCTCAAAAATAAATTGAATACTGCTAAAAACCATATTTATGTAGGAAGTTAAATAACGGTTCAAAATCGGCGATAAACAATAAAAATTCAAATCAAGGAAATAATTAATTATTCGAATTATGAACATTCAAGGTGAATGAAAAAACCGCCTACACTTTTAAATAAAACTTTTTACGACCAAACATAGGGCAAATCTTTTTTGTATAAATTAATCTTTTTAATACATAATTCTTTGTCTATTCCCCATGTGCAATTAAATTTCCAAAAGAATAATATAGATTTTAGGACAATTAAATAACATTTTGAAGAAATAATCTTAGCATGTCGTAAAGCAGTTTTATCTTTTATACTATTTGTAATTACATACATATTGACCTATTCAGCGAGATTAAAGCTATATAACCACAATGAAATTTTATAAATATATAGAGACAATCAACCACAATTAGCCGTCTCAACGGTTGAGACGTTTACTGTCACAAGGTTAACGATTGAAGTCTATGTCTGAACAACGCTGTACAGCAAATTTGGGATGCATTAGATGATCATTATACACGTTCTATTAGATGATCATTTATACACGTTCTATCCGCGGAGATTTTTGGGTGAGCCGAAACATTCAAATTTTATGTTTTATTTATAGAATTTTAAACTATGTTTTTTGTTACTGTTTGTTTTAATACACTTAAGTTATTAGTATGCTGTGTTGCTAAATTAAATATTTTGAACAAAAAATTTACATATTATTCCAATTTCGTTGGTTCGCAAAACATTTTTGGACTTTTTGGTGGTCCGCAGATGTAAAAAGGTTGAGAAACTATGCTCTATGATTTTTTTTTAATTATATCTTCGCTACGATATGATAAATACGCGTGCTTAAGAGATACTTACCTCGACGCGAATGTGTTAAATTGAATGTTGTTTATGTAATATTACACACATTTTATTTAATATTGTCGGATGTTAAAATTTTTATGACCAGTCGGATACACAACATGTTGAAATATGACTCATATTGGAACAACACTGTTAAGTAAAACATTTTTTAAAACTATCTAAATTGTTCTGTATATCGTTGTTCGGATGACGTCTTCAATAAGTACTACAGAGAAAATGTGATTTTTCTTTTCGATATATATATCCATTTTTCTAATGTTACATACAAAAATATAACCAGACACATTTTTTGTCGTCTTATATACAAAATGTCACATCTGTATGAATGTTGTTAGTTAAAAAAATTAAATCATTTACTTTATAAGTGAAGATTATGTTTAAGGTATATCATTTTGTGTAAGATAAATAAAAATAAAGCACTTTGTTTAGAAATTTTGTTTTATTTATTCATATCATAATATTAAGTTTAACAAAGTATTTGAATGTATTTGACTTAGGTGGTCATTACCTAATCTTAATACTGCGTTTTTTGTGTCTTTGCTCTCATTTTCGTAATACACTGTCACTCACGACACGAGTTTCACCTTTCGGCATCTCCCTGCTTTCTACCGCTGGGATTCAATAGAACCGATATCTACTACTCGACTGGCATCGATTATATTATATACAAGTGGAATTAGACAAAACAAATATTGGCACTTAGGTTAGGCACCAAATATATGTTTGATGTCTGTCTATGAAACAAGTTTAATAACGGTTGATTTTATTATAATAACGTTCACTTTTAAGGTGTTAACTGTCACATCTTGATGTAAAAGCATGATATTGTAAATAATAAAAACACATTTTTAGGTACTTACTTTCACAATATATTTTATAATCAGAAATGGTTTCGCTCGTCACTAGCAATATCAACTGATAACTGACTAACTAATTAATATTGAGTAACAAAAGGCACTGTTTTTAATAGAATTTTAATTCATACAATATATTGCGGAAAAAAGTATTAAAAATGTTTTTTTATTATTTAAAATAATGACATTCAATTTGTATATATTAACTTTATAAACAATGCATACAGATAATGTGTTTTTGATGACAATAACTATCTATTTAAATACGATTGGACAATTTGAAACTCATTAATATTTGTATCTACATATTTCAAATTGGTGGGTTACGGTGGGATTGAATATCAGTTAATGTAATATAGGAAGTATTTTTTAAAGATTTTTGAATAGTTGAACTTATCTCACATACGGGACATATATAATATACATTTCTTTTGAAACGGTGGGTTACAGGAGTATTAAATTTCAAGTGATGTAATATATGAATTGCTGATTTACTGCATTAATCTCACGTAACAAATATATAATAAGGAAGAATTTTGAAGCTTAAACTGATCGTTGAGAATAAACATTGAATGTAATTGAGTGTGTTAATTGATTGAATTGGCATTTACTTGGTAGAACTCTACTATGACACGGTGAAAAAATAGCAATTTATTTCAGTTCTACAAATTTTTTTATAAGATGTAGTTGATAACTATTTCGGCTCACGCCATCAACTATATCTTGTAAAAACATTTGTAGAGCTGTGTTTATTTCAAAAATTTATTGCTAAAGTATGATTCCCGTGTTTTGATGCAATAACTGAACATTTTCATCCGTGTTGAAGAGTACAAAATTTCAACAGTAATTTTTTTTATGTGCTTACTGTCATGTCTTGATGGAAAGGCATGATATTTGGAATAAATTTTTGGTTGACCTGTTGATAATGATCGCGGTTCGCAGAATCATTCTTGATCATAAAATATATTGTAGAAATAAATATTAATTTTTTTTTATTATTTCAAATTTGAATTTTAAAAAAATATTAATGTATCAAGCATCCTCAGTCGGTATTGCAGACAATGTAATTTATGTCCATTACTGACACCTAATGGTCAATTTCATTAAGAACTTATTTAACTTCCGGAACTCCAACGGTCTGGTTTCCGGTTAAAAAGTTTTCTTCTATTATTCCATACGACGATTATTAATGTTAAAACAATTATCCCAATGACAAGTGCAACTAAAGATATGAATGTATTTTTGTACGATATGTTAATATCCATCGGGTCTTCCACATACGGAATGAAGCTATAATTGAGAGCTCGGGTTTCGATTATATTTTTGTAAACTAATGATGCCGCACGAGCTGTCCTGGTTTTATTTGGACTTTTGAAATCCACTTGATACAATCCAAATTGTTCTCTGAAAAATAAACAAATTATGGTTAATATATTATACAATAATATTCCTTCGGGTTTATTTTGCCACAATGCTTAAAATCGCCATAGGTCATTTATATCAGTGGAAAAAGCAAGCTTTGTATTATTCCACATGTCAGTTCTGTTGCATTCGTGTGATAGTATGCCTGAAAATGTCGAAAGGCAAAATCCGGGTCATTGGAGACAAAGCATGCGGAATCGTAGAAAATTGTAACAATTAAAATTTGATATTTTTTAGCAATTAATTTATCAACTAATGTTTAGTTGATAATACTCACGATGAGAAAAACCGGTCATGATAATGAATATATGACCAAAATAATACCCATGTTTTTTTATTATTTAAAGTACAGCGCTATTCCACCAAGAAGTGACAGTTAACACATTAAAAGTGGAACAACATTGTGTTTTTATTTCTCAAAATCGCCAACACTTGACTGTTTGGTTTATAATATTAAGAAACAAAACATTGGCTTTTTACAGTCATCGTCATTGTTAACCTTTCCAGGAATATGGACGTACTAGTACGTCGGCGCTATTTTTTTTAAGGAGTATGGACGTACTTGTCGTATATGTCAACAATTATTGTGATAATATATTCAAGTGCTATGTGTCAATGGTTTGTGTTCCCTGTATATGCAACTGGTTTTATTACGACAAACCCTAAAAACGTGAGTTGTATTTTTTTTACAATTATTTGATTAAAAAAAATATGTAAAACAAAACTCATTCTTAAAATGATAAAATATAATAATTAGAAATAAAAAATCGGTTAAGATTAATTAGGTACTCCTGGAAAGGTTAAGATAAACATAGCTTTAATGATAAAGTAATGCGTCAATATTTGGAGCTAAAATTTCTACTTACGTATATCCCATCGTCCATTCAAAGTTATCCATCAAACTCCAGGCCGTGAACGCTGTCACATTGCATCCATCGTCGATGGCATCCAGAAGGGATTCAAGATGTTTGTTGAAGAAACTGATGCGGTCCAAGTCATTAAGTCCTCCTTTGCTAGAGAATCCGATTTCGGTTATATACATCTCAAGATCGCCATATTGCTTTTTGGCCCAGTTTAATATAAATTTTAGCCCTTCTGGATGAAGCTGGAAACAATATCGATTTTAATTGTTTTACATTAATCTCCGTAAAACGTTATAGTATTAACCATTGAAAATCTCGTAACGGAAAACGACGTTTGTAGACGTTGCTTCATGTTGAAAATTAAATTTTTACTAAATTTGAATTTTTACAACTTTGTACGATTCCACATGTTTTGTCACTAGCGAACTTCAGGCATTCTATCGCACAGTCTATGACAATCTGTTCAATCTGTCAGTACTCAGTTCTGCTACATCCGTGTGATAGAATGCCTGAAGATGCCGAAAGGCGAAGCCCGGGTCGTTAATGACAAAACATGTGGAATCGTACAAAGTTGTAACAATTCAAATTTTATATTGAAATTCCATCAAGCACCTTCAGTCGATGTAATAAATTAAAAATTTTACGTCCCCCAGTTTGGGAAGATCAGTTATAAATAACTTCCAAACATCCCTACCATAATTTATGTGCATTCCCCAAACGTGGGCTCACAACACAACATTTCCGATATGAATCTCCAGCGTCCTGCAAACTGTGCGTATCAGGTTCCGGTGTTGCCTAACCCGTGCGGCTTGCTACGAAATTTCGTTTCCGGAAGTGAGAGTTTCTAAGCTTTACTTATATTAGACTGGCATGCATTCAAAAATGCGATTAAGTGACATTAAAAATAACGCCGTTCGTGTTATTATAGTATAAAAAAGCTCGTACCTTTAACCACGAAGATGCTGCTTGTTCCCATTCCGGTCTCTGATAAAAGTTATGCCCTAAGTCATTTATGTACGACGGCAAAAGTAAATTTGGGCTGTTTTCTGAGCCATTCACCACAGTCGACGTGTAGAAATTGATACCCAGGAAATCGCACGTTCCGATGATACTAAGCCGTTCTTCTTCGGTGAATTTTGGAAGACGAGACTTGGTAAAGCCTTGAGCTGCACTTACCCTTGCGATATTGTCTCGCATAACTTTAGGGTAGTCTCCATATTTCGTCAATATTGGGTGGTAAAACCAACCGTTCTGAAACAAAATATATAAATAAAATATCACAATATTTCAAGAATTTTAAATTATTTAGACCAATTGTCATGAAGAGACGCTGGAACTGGCTGGTTCACGTACTGTAGGTGCTTCCAGAAAGCCTCAACGCTGCTTGTCTAGAACAGTGGGATTCTGAAGTTCTGGACGACTGTCAGGTACATTTCACATAATGTACTCTTTGAAATTAGAGGATCATGGGAAGAAGTAAAACAACTGACAAGTAACTTATAGGTGCGCCATATGCTTCACATATAAAGCGAATATGATAAAAGAATAATTATGCATAAAAAATTGCTAAATTTGTCGAATACGGGTGTAATGAATTAAAAATATTGCTTGTTGAAACATAAAAGAGAAATGGACTAGTGAATCAGCCAAAGAAATGTGTAATTTTGCTGAATAGGAAAATTTTTCTAGGCTCCAAGGAATATAATATTTAGCTCTAAATAAATACTATTTTGTAAGTGACTGAATTTTATTAGTAATATGTTTACCTACATAAAACTGCATGCAATCTTCAGAAAGCTGAATATCGCGAGCGGAATCTGATTCTGGATCTGACCATAGCAGTAAATTTGCCATCCCTACTCTTCCTGGAAAATAACAGCAACAATTATAAGGGAGCATTTTATAACACTTTTACATGTGCTGAATAAATTTCCTCTCGGGCAGGTCTCTTAAGTACGCCATTGATTCTACCCATTACTGACTATCTTTGTTTTCAGTCAAAACTAAAGATTGAGTGATTGAACAACAAGAAGTATGACATATTTCGTCATTTTGTGTAGACATTGAGACAAACATATATCAATTAATAGATTTCTAGACAGCAGGTATAGCATATGAAGGAGAGTAAGAAATCAACTTACCTTTTTGCGTAGATTTAAACGTGTCGTTATAAATATGATATGCTTTGGCGTGCGCTTTCAGTACATTATGACCACATTGATATTCTGCTACTCCGCTGAACCCAATATCAGGTGCAAATGTCAGGAAACCGTTCTTGGTTCCGTATCCATACAGACAGAAATTAAAAGGCTCGTTAAAAGTTATCCATTCTTTAACCCTGTCTCCAAAATTCTCGAAAACAACACGTGCGTAGTCTGCATAGAAGTCTACCATCAAATCGTTTGTCCAGCCACCTAAAGAAGAAAATATGGATATACGATAGTTTATTCTGATGATGAATTAACATCTTGCATCTTTTAAGTAATTGTATATGTAAATATGTACGTAAAATATTGTTTTATTTACAGTTTGACTCATACCGATCCAGGTAATTGATAGATACATATTTTACAATTTCTAATTTGTGTAGTCGAAATCCATGCTTTGATAAAAATTTGATATTTAAAATAGCCTGTTACCTATGTTTTGAAACACCTGGGGGGTGTCCCAATGAAAAATTGTAACCATTGGAGTTATATTGTAACGAATAAGTTCATCTATGAGGTTATTGTAATATCTTAAGCCGTCTTCACTGACTTTTCTTGAAAAGCCAGTTGGTAAAAGCCTCGTCCAGGAGATGGAAAAACGATAGAAACTGACTCCCAATTCAACCAGCATTTCAACATCTCTTTTGTAAAGATGATAGGAGTCACATGCTACGTCTCCAGTGCTGTTATCTGTCATCGATTCTTTTTGATAATGAGTAAAATGATCCCATACGCTTTCGGATTTATCTAGAAGTAAAAAAGAACAGTATTATTTGAGCATTGCTGGAATTTTAAAAGCAACTCTCAAATGTAGTTTGAGAAAATAAGATGGCCTTTTACCAGCACCAACGCATATCTCTAGCCAACATGGGTATCTTAATAAATGAATGTTAGTGATTGTGATAATAAAATAAAATATATTAGCTCTACATAGATGTCACTGTGCATATTCACCATAATAAAACAACGACAATGTTGGAATGCCATAGAAATGATTTTTGAAATTTTATTGACTCCGGCGTCTATTTTTACCATTTTTTATGACAATTTAATTTTTTTGCACGGTATACTCAAGACTGTATCCCACGGGTAAAAGGGTCTATAGACAAAACAAATATCAATATATTTAAAGTTATATACCGCTAACATTCCATGCACCCTCGATCTGATATGAAGCAGTAGCAACTCCAAACCTGAAGCTGTCAGAAAACTTTCTCTCATGTCGCTCAACAGATGTCGTTAGTCCTAGCCAACTGAAAAGAAGTAATATTACGATAAAAATAGTCGGTACTATACTAGGAAACGGTTATAACCAGGGCTGTGAAATCGGAGTGGAAAACGAGCGACTGTGACTAATTTTTTGTCGATGATTTAGAAAAATATTTCAAAGCAACAGTTAGCCGGATTGTTTTCTTTGTCACTTTTTTGAGTCGAATTTGTGTTATTGGTCAATGTCAGAGCCAGAGTCGGAATTAGAGTTGGAGTCGTATTTTTTTGACGACCCTAAATCCCTGCAGTTATACTGCTGCTTTTTCACAATGAATTAATTTATTTTTATTTTATATTACATATAATTGATTAATTTAATAATACTTCCATAATATTTTCAAAATCGTACATTATCTAATCTAGCAAAATATTGGAGCTGCAACTTGATTAACTTGTCAGACTTATTTAAAACTTTGTTTATATTCTCCTGAATATTTATGTAAAAAGCAGTTATAACCGTTTGTCATCACACTATCAAAATATAAAAATACAAGATTAAATTATAGGTTTATAAATAAAAAAATTACAAAATCGCAATGAAAATTTGCGAACAGTTAGTTAATCAGAATGATAAGAGTAGGGATTATTTATTCAAATGCTTGATAAAACATATCTGACATATCATGGTTAATGCGCCAAATATTTTGAAGTTGGATTACCATTCATGATAAGCTAATTTTTATCGCAAACGCTTACATATGTCCAAAATCTTAATGCATCCGGCAGTAGTGGATTAATGAAATTGACAGCCCAAGGCATTGTTATTTGAACGACAGAAAAAACAACGCAGTTCATATGAAAAAAACAAAATAAACCTTTATCCGTTATTATAAGGTCTTGTCTATCTATATTTATAAAAATCAATGTGTGTTTGTACATTATGAATTACTACACCATTCTTCCGATCGGTGTGAAACTTTAAAAAATTATTTAGTAAAATCCCATAAAGGTTTTGGCATATCACCCTTTATTAAAAAATCGACGTATAATCTAATCAATACTTATAAAAATCAATGTATGTGTGTCTGTTTATCTTTTATGCATTACTACACCATTTTCATCTGATGAAACTTTAAAAAATTATTTAGTCCACTCCCGTAAAGGCTTTGGCACAACGTCCCCCTTCAAAAAAATCGACGTATAATCTAATCTATATTTATAAAAGTCAATGTATGTGTGTATTTTTATCCTTTATGCATTACCACACCATTCAATGGAATTCTTGAATTCATTGGCGTTGCCAGGTATGCCACTACACATTTTAACATTGAAAATTGCCTGTCTATCATTCTTCTCCGAAACATCAATCTACCAAAAATTTGCTACGATTTCCGGTGCGACTCACTTTTGTAATGACCATAAACAAAACACAAGGAAAATCGCTGCAAGTGTGTGGATTAAGTTTGGATAATCCGTGCTTCTCTGATGGACAACTCTATGTGGTCAGCTCAGGCGTCGGAAAAACTTCTGATTTATTCGTGTACGCACCAGGCGGAAAAAAAACAAAAAATATCATGTTTCCACAAGCACTCGAATAAATAAATAGAATTAAAACGATAATATAACCAATTAATTGTTTATTATCATAACGAGTTTCATTGAATTTCCTTACTCTTAGATTGCAGCAACATGCGACGGGTCAGCTAGTTATAAATAAATTATTATCGATATAGAAAACGTTCTTAAGAAAGCATAAATTTAAAAACAATGTATTAAACGAGTATTAAGCGTTTATAAAAATTATCATAGTTAATTGAGTAGTTGTATTATTATAATTAAATTCCATATTATTGAATTTTATTTCAGTTGCTTACTTAGATCCTATCTTTAGATTATGTGTTTTTCTATTGTAACTAACTCCTTTATAACCAATGCTAGCTGATTATTGTGTGTCATGTCTGTTGCATCCGTGTGATAGAATGCGTGGAGATACCAAAAAGCGAAACCCGGGTTGTTAGTGACAAAGTATGTGGAATCGTACAAAGTTTTAACAGTTCAAATTTAAAAGCAACGCTTTATTATTTTATACAATTAACTATTAATAGAATGACATATTTAAATGATACAAAGCACTTTTGATATAAGACTAAGTTAGACTGTTTATCTCATCTTAAACAGTCCACTTTTTTCAGTTTCTACGGTGCTAAAGAAATATACTTATAATATTTGTAATGTATACGTAAAAAAAATAAATCCAGTTTTTCGTCATTTATATCATATTATATGCCAACTCAATAAATGTATTAATTTTTATTTTGGTATATAATAGTGGAGAATCTTAAAAAGATGTTGTTTTATCGAAAACTGTTTTTATTGCGTATAAATTATTTTCTTACTTCTACTTGAACCATTCGTTTTACATACCTGGTAATAACTAACTCAGTTTGTATAAATAGCTTTGTTAAAATTTGTTTTTTATCCGTTGGTAATACGGTCCTAAATATTTAAATAATAAATGGTTTGATTTAATAATTGATTTTGTTATAGTCCAAGTCTCTTTTCACTCTTGATTAAATCTAGAAATCTGAACATACTGCTCAAAGAAACGTTACTCGTACCATAATTGTTGGTAACATAATCAATATAAAATTTGAGTTAACACTCTGACTGCCAACGACTCAACTGATAATTGCAGTTTTTTCATAAAATATATAAGAATTCACAGTCGCAAAACTTTCGTGCATGCGCTAATTTTTTTAATAAAATATAGCCCGGTTTGCCTTTATAATCTCCATATATTTGGTTTTAACCAACACTAACATACTTCTAGATTTTCAGTTGATAATGCTGGCGATGAGCAAAACCGTTCCTGATGATAGTACTAAAAATATGTTGTTATTATTGAAAATATCATGCCTTTCAATTAAGAAATGGCAGTTAACACATTAAAAGTGATAAAAATACTTTATTTTAATTTTAAATTATCCTATGTTGGCGTATCATATATGTGACTCAGCAGAGAACAGGTTAAGAATTAAATTTTGTAAAGAAAACGAATCTCTCTATTATACTAATTATTTAATTTTTGTGATTGATTGCCACGATATAAAGAAGCTATCCCGTTGTCATATGCTCATATGAAAGAATCATTTATTTATACAGTTGTTGAATGATATATTATCTTATATTAAGAAATACTGAATTTACTTAATTGATTTGCAAATTGACTTGAACAAATGTTATTAATAGTGTTAACAATCTTTGATCCAGGTCAGCACTCTCAATTTATGTATATGTTATAAAGAAAGTACATTTCAAATAACAATGTATTTTCGCTCGTATATATACGGTCTAATAGTTCAGGGAGCAAAAATGTACTTAACCTGTCAACGCATTATAATGTTGTATACGGTTTCAATAAATGTTCTGAAACGGATGAGATATCATTGGAAAGTTTCTGTTGAAATATTTCAACTGATGGTCTTTTCTTGAGGTATCATGAAGGACGATGATTTACTACAGGATTTCCTATCCGTTTCTCATTCTATTTAGCTAATCGCTTTAGCTACGACTTTTTTTATTGAATTGATTAGATACATAATGTAAATATCTTTCAATAATGTTCAAAACAAAAATAATTTTTAAATTGTTACTAATAAAAATTATATAATCACTTGTTTGTATTCGAGTGAAAAAATAATAATAAACACTTTTGACGAGGTGTGAATTGTGCGTTACACAATGAAATATGTTTTTTAAAGAAAACTTTTAATCTTTGATATTCATAAACGAAATTATCAATTAATATTCTTACGCGGCCGAGTTACCTCAAAAAATAATAAAATATTATACGATTGACCTGATCTCGTAAAATATTTATTACGATTGCATGTTGTGGTACAAAAATTAATTAAAACATATTGTTCAACTTCTGCGTATGATTTGTTTATTAAAACTTTTGAGTTAATTTGTTTGTTTTATATAATCAATGCATTGAAAAATCACCCACTATTAAACGATGAACTGCAACTAGTTAAGATATCTGACAAACATTATTTACAATTTATTAAAAAAAAAACAAAAAACAATTATGTTAAATTCATAAAAGGCAAAATGTGCAACCAAATATCAATATTACATTAATAATATTACATTTTCAGGTATAAATAATGGATTTAGAATATACAGTCTTGCCTTTTTGGCTGCATACAATTTATCAAATTTGAATTCTTAAAACTTTGTACGATTTCAACTGTTTAGTCGCTAGCGACTTGATTTTCACCTTAGACATCTTCAAGCAATCTATCACATGTTTGCAACATAACTGACTCAAAATAAACAATTAGCATCAGTTGTATATCAATGAAAGGAATTAATTATAAAATAAAAACACAGAACCTAAAAGTAGGATCCACATAGGCTGCCTGAAGATGCTGGAAAGCGAAACCCGGTCGTTAGTGACAGAACATATGGAATCGCACAAATTTTCAACAATTAAAATTTGTTATTGAAATTTTATCAAGCATCTTCAGTTGATATCAGAAGTTATGTACTTTAACGTTTTCCATTACAGTTTTAGAATAAAATTGTTCATTTTCGTCACCGAATAAATCATTTAACTTTTAACTACAAGAAAGCCATCATTTTTTTAAAATAAAATATGATACAATGTAATGTAACACAGTATTATAAACGAGCACAAAAAAAAACTCACAAGAGCACATTAACATTTTTTACTAATATATATTACATTTATGAAGAACTATACAAAATTAATAAAAAGGAAATAAATTCAAACCTTGCAGAGAGCAGAAAAATCACCACGTTTATTTGATACATTGCAAACGATAGACTGACGTAAAATCTATTGTCAACTCCACTCCACTAAACTTTACATAAGAGTTGTATTTTTTTCATTCATTAATTAACTGTCGTTTCACCCACTGTCTAACAATAACTGTTTAATAAAAAAATACCCTTTTTATATGGCGGACAATACAATAAGGGAATTTCAATGGATAAATCCATTAGCGCCCTATCGTCACAAAATGTATTCTTGTACTGAATATAACGTTGTTTTATTTGTACTTCACAGTAAGCTTCTGAGGTAAGTAAAAATTAAATCTATTACACGATAAAAGATTAAAAAAGACTTAAGATTCAATAAATAATTTTTGAATTCTCACTGCATGATTGATTGATTTGTGGTATTTGTTCAATTTATTATTATCGCATAAATAAATGAGGTGGTTTTAAGGATATTATCGATTATAATATTCAAAATATTTATTAAAAAAATTGTATTAAAATTAAAGTTAATTATTACGTAAGAAGTTTTGTAAATTGTAGGCATTAAACATTTAGGTAGATTGTCACATTTAACGTATTTTATCTTAACAAATTTTCACAAAATAAAATTATTATTACCTTATTGATTAATCAATGCATTCGTGTACAAATGATATGTTAATGTATATATTATGCTTGTAGAAATGAATTATGTTTTTTTTAATCGAGTGACTGACTGAAAACATATTCAGTCCGTTTTTCATTTAAACTTCATATGATAATTGTAATTATTTAATTCATTGCGGTTCTAAAATTTTTTATCTTCATATTTTGAATGTGTTATTTATTTATTTAACTCACATAACATAAGAAAATATGAGCTATTTTTATACAAAGGGAAAACAACTTATATGCGAAAAAATCATAAATAGAAAAAAATCTGGTTTACTATGCCAAATATAGTATTCATCTGAACTCACTTGTCCGTTTGGAATATATTGACATCTTAAACAATTCGGTTGAATTTTGTTGAAGCTCTTACCGGTGACATCATCATTAGCAGGGTGGTTATACACTGTAGAAGAATATAGTAATTCATTAAAAATGGATATATGCATGTATTTCACATTTAACGTGTTAACTGTCTCTTTTCGGTGAAAAGGCATGCTGTTATAAACAATAACAACAGATTTTATGGAACTATTTCCACAATGCTGACATAATTGATAATAGTCGCGATTGGCGAAACCGGTCCTGATCAATATATATATTCTGGAAATAGTATTAAAAGACTCGTTCTTATTTAAAATATAGGATTCTGATCAGAAAATATGTTGTTTTAAAATTTAAAATATCACGCCTGTTCTTCAAAAAGTGTCAAAAATATTTAAGACATAAAATTTTTGTAAAATATGAAAAATCGCGATGGATGAATCAAATATCCAGATTTGGTTTTGTCTCCAAAAAGCTTTGACCAATTCAAAAACAAATGCGAACTCTTTGGGAGAAACAGTTTACCTTCTCTGCCCCTTGCTATTTAATACATTATAATTAATTATGCCATTTTATAAATCGTAATTTTCTATTGTATTCATCGATGACTCTAATTTATTGTTAAGCAATTAATGTTTATTGATGCCATTATTCTGTTATACGTCAAAATGTAATATTGAGAAAATATTTCATCTTTAAACACACAAGTAAATCGAAAAAATACGTTCCGTAAAAAAACAATCACACTATTTAAATATAGAAAACTTATCACTCTTTCTATTTTTGTATCAATGCAGTTTTTGATAGTATTTTTTATTTAAATAATAAATTAATTCTGTTTCGTTTTTAGTTCAAGAATGTATTTTTATTTGTTGATTATTTCTACCATGTATACCATCACATTATTCATATATCGTCGTGTTTTGACTTAGTATTAAATCATTAGATACAACAAAATGTATTAAACCAATAAGTAACAGTACGTCAAATATTATTTTCTATACACCTAGTATTAATTGCCCAGTTATATGCATTGAAATATGAACAAATAAAAGTCGAATATTTTTTGAATTATTCGAAAATGCAAATTTCAAAAACAAGCCAGTGTTCAAAAATTTGAATATTTATCGAATATTCGAAAATCGAAATACCAAAAAAAATGCATTTAAATATTTTAGTTATAAATTTCACATCGACATCAATTGTTATTTAATACTAACTTATATGAATTTTTCGGCTCTGAAGAGGTTTCAAAGTGTTAAAAGAATTGAAATAATAAATGTTCAATGGTGCATACAGTATCGATGATTAAAATCCTATAACAATGAAAATATTGAGAATGCTAGATAAATAAAAATATGTAGATATAAGATTCTTAAATAATCGATAATATTTCTTACATATTACTTATTTAATATTCAATAATATATACTATGTACGATTCCACATGTTTTGTCACTAACGATCCGGGTTTCGCCTTTCAACATCTTCCGACATTCTATTACACGGATGCAACAGAACTGTTAATTTAATATTCGATTACATTTTTAAATAATATAAAACAATGTTTTCAGATCGCGGGTATTATCAACTGATTTGCTGATAATGATTGGGGTGAACGAAACCGGTTCTGATCATAAAATTTATTGTAGAAATAAATACTAAAAATATGTGTTTTTCTATTGAAAATTACTCTTACCTTGTTATAATATTAATTTACGAAAAAATTAAAGTAAATTATGTGAGTTGTCTAAAAGTTAAAATTATGTTCTATCATAGTTATTGGCATTGTTTGTGCATAGTGTATTTTTCAAGACACCTTCGATAATTTTTGGAAGTATTTTTTCTTACGTATTGATGATTAGCATAGCATTGCTTCTGGTTTTCGATTAGAAATTAAAAATTGAAATTAAAAAAAAAAATCAGAGTTGGCCCAACATCAAATAACGTTTTTAATATTATTTCATAAAACTTAATTTTTTTCTATAAGTATATTTACCTACTTTAAATTTAAGTGAGCTGTTGGCCCAACATCAAATAACGTTTTTAATATTATTTCATAAAACTTAATTTTTTTCTATAAGTATATTTACCTACTTTAAATTTAAGTGAGCTGTTAAAGGTTAACAATAAAATTATTTGATTCTAGTTTGCATTCAAACATGTTGAAATAGACATCTGTATGAGTTTGTTTGCAAACGGTTTTGCCAAAAATAATATAGAGCAATATTTTAGAATAACATAAAACAATAGTTATATAATAAAATAAAAGAGTGTTTTTTATTTATGATATTTTTATTGAAAAAAAAAAACATTGATACAAAAACTATTCCTAAAATTATTGTTTAAATTAATTTTAATAATAAATACACAATAAATTTATTGCTTTCATTGTTATAAAGAAACCAACTTTATAAAAAAAAACAAATATAATTAATAAATATGTTTGTAATAAAAAAAACATGATTCCGTTATGTACTTTTCAAACATAGAAGAATAAAAAAATTAATCAACATCTATACAATGTAGAATGTATAATCAACAAAACAATTTTTATTTTGATATTGCAACATTAATAAGCTATCGAAATGTAATTTTAGAGTTGTACTAAATAATTGGTAATATGTCAATGATTTAAATAATAATTAAATCATAGACAATTGTGTTTGATCATAGAGTTTTTAGAGTCAATATTAAAAGATTTTAAATTTTATTTAAATGAAGGAAGCGATGATGTCAATGAATAAAATATTTAAAAAAGAGTGATATTTACAATGAATATTTAAAAATATTTTAGTATATGTTTAAATATATTATTAATGGTTGAGATTATATTGTTAAATACTTTTTGTTTAAATAACAATATGGTAAAAATTAATGTTTTTTTAAAATGTTTGTCAATTTAATATCAGAAATTAATTCATACAATGATATTTTTTTAATCTGTTGCGGAATTAAAACTGTATATAAATAATAATATTCCGATATATTGTCATTATATTAAAGTAGGTAATTATTTAACTTTAAATCTAAATATATCACGTCTCAATTATTAAATATTAATTATAATTATTATTGCATACAATTATGTATAGAGTTAACTTCAAGAATAATATTTTTTAATAAGATAATTATTTTATTTTGTGTAAAAATATTTTATCAAAATAAAAAAATATTCAAAATACTGTCCAATATAAAAAATAACCAAAAAAGAAAAATAATAAATAATTATTTAATAAAGATAATTTAAAATACCTCGTGCAAATTCTTAAGATGCATACGTCACTTTATACAGAAAAATATATATTGTGTAATAGATCATTGCCAAATTAAATATTTACAAATCACAAAAACGTACAATCACAAAATCATCTAATCTTAAGTCTTATTTTTATATTTAAAACGGCAAGTTTGGACAAATAATTTCACTTGTCAATTTGTATTGGCACTGAAACATGGAAAATTTCACAGTATCCAAGCTAGGATATTCCAAATCGTACATTATGGATTGTTTTAAGTAAAATTGTATACAAAATGTGATATAAACACAAATTGGTATTTACTTCAGTCAATGTTTTAACGTAAAACATTGATTGAAATTAAATCGTGAACATTATTACAAAACAACACTTCAGCAACAAAAAGTCAAATGCAGTCACTTATTTGTAAAAAAGTTGACACTTTAGCAGTCTTTTGAGGGTCTGATTGAGCTCATTGCAGCCATTATGCGCTCTTTGCCAATCTTCTTCAGAACAATTATGAAACTGATCAGGAAGATGGCCACCACGATGATTGAGACGACTGGAATTAGACCGACCCATGGTCCGGTTTCCTTCTCGAGCACCAGTGGAAGGTACAGAGGATCCAAGACGTGAGTTCTGCAGATTTCTTTGTAGACAAGAGCAGACATTTTCGGTGTCCTTGTTCTGTTAACGTCATCAAAGTCGACCTCGTACAATCCAAACCGTTGCCTGGAAGTAATTAAAATCAATTTTATACTTAATGCATAATAAATATCACATAACGACATCTAATAAACAAAAAAATGATTACATTGTTTTCTTTGAATAAAAGATAAAATTTAATCATCTTTTAACTACTAATGAATTTAAAATATTTAGATTCAAAACCATATAATGTCAATTAATATTCAATAGTTTAAGGTACAAACAACTAAGGGTGATTCTTGGGCGAGCAAGGAGGGTATAAATTGGTCAAATTTCCCTTCTGAATCAAACACACTCATTCCATCCATATTGAAAAAAAAGATTGGTTATTTACAAGTTTACAAAGTACAGTTTTACACAATTTAACATCTATTAAAGAGTGCAAATCTTGAAAAAGAGAAGACTATTGGCTTGCAGACAATGGACAAAGACTTGCCATTCACTTCATTCTGACAGTAATAGCGTCTTGGCACAACTGTTTACAAGTGACAGTCCATTTATGACAAAACTAGTTGTCATCAACCACCCTGGCCAGCAGTTTTACACTTAAATAATGACTTTACTTATGATAGAATGCTAACAATTAATCTTCTGTTTTGTTAACTATTATACTGTTACTATCTTTTAAAGAGATGACTTAAAGATAATTCTATACATTGTGGCACAATACTGTTGTGTAGTGTTTGATATATAATTGATTAAATCATAGTTTCTCAACTGGTGGTCTGTGAAGATTTTTGGATGAGCCAAAACAATTGAATTTCATGTTGTATTTTTTGTTACTGTCTATTTCAATATATAATACTTAAATATTATTATAACACCACGGTGTTGCTAAAATAATTGTTTTGAATAAAAAAATAATTGTAGAAATATTTATTATTATATTCAAAAAGTCAAATATTCCAAAACGGTTTTTGTATCTTTGGTGGTCCGCAGATGTAAAAAAGGTTGAGAAACTATGGATTAAATGAGAGTTATTGCAATTCATATTTAATATTTCTTTGATATTCAGTACAGAAAACTTTCCTTCTCAATATACATATAAGCTTGTGAAAAATATTGTATTTGACGGTTCAAAAAGTGTTTAACAACTTACGTGTATCCGTCAGTCCATTCAAAGTTATCCATGAGACTCCACGCAGCGTAACTGGTTACATTGACGCCATCTTCAGTCACAGCTTGGTGTACTGCTTCCAAGTAAGAGTTGAGATAGTTTACTCTGATCATATCACGTCGTCCATTGAAAGTGGAAACTCCGTTTTCGGTGATGATGATTTCAGGATCATTATAGTCGTTCTTGATCATGTTGAGCTGAGCTCTCAAGCCTGGTGGGTAAGCCTGGAAGAGAAGAGAATTGTTTTATTATTGCATTAGAAGTAAACAATCTCTTTTATATTAGGTAATCCCGGAATTAATGTCGTTTTTTCAAAACGCAAACTTATTAAACTATTTTCTTAGATCCTCGAGTTAAAACTGACTGAGAATGGTACATTAGAAAAAAGATTCCAAAACCAAGAATTGTTTAACGTAAGTGTTTCTCGAACTTTCGATATTTGTGTACCCCTTTTTATAATTTTTGTAGCATTGAGTAACCCTCATCAAAAAATAAAATAACATATCCTTTAATAGTGCTCTAAATCCTAGGTTCCCAACTCGGGGTTTCGCGAAGGTTTTTTTGGGGGGTCGCCGACTTATTCGGTCAGCTAAAAATTTTTTTTGTATGCTTTTGGATTGTATGGGGGGGTCACGGGTCACATGGATTTTATGACAAGGGGTCGTCACCCGAAAAACGTTGGGAATGTATGTTCTAAATAATGAAAACAATTTTTTTAGTAATATTTCTACGGTATTTTTTCGCTCATCGTGAACGTTATCAACTGATCTAGATAATAGTTTTAAAAATCTGTTTTTTATATTTAAAATATTCTGCCTTTCCACCAAGAAGTAAGATTTAACCTTAAAAAACTTTAATAACAACCAAAATATATTGGTATTTTTATTTTTCAGTACATAAAACATAGTGCAGTTAGTGCAACAAATTCATCCCGCCCCTTTCCTCCAGGATATACGCATAACACATTTAAGGAAACAGTGTTTTTAGTTACCGGAAAATTTTGTTGTAAAATTATTTTAATCTTATAAAAGAATGCCAGGTTTTTCCGGAACAAATATCCCTGATTCTCATTTTTAGTATTCTGGTGTTCTGCAAAAATGTTTGGGGAGCCCAGGATTTAATACCAGAATGAAGCATTACTTCTGGATACATGGAAATGTCAAGAGTATTTTCCTCATTTCACCAATTGTAGATATATTGTTCAACTCTATCCAAGTGTCTATTATGTTTCTATAATACATATTGGAAAAAAATACTAGAAACTTTAATAACCTGCTTGCATCATTGAGTATTTAAATTAAAACATTTTTTTTATAAAAACATAAACATATTCATGAATTTTTGATAATAACATCAATACAATCGTAAAAGCTGACCAAAAACAAGTAAAACAAATGAAGATATTGTCATGAAAAAATATTTGCAAATAGTGTTAAAACTAAATACATAATATTCATTTTGGATGGTCAAAAAATAAACATACCCTCAGCCATTCAAATGATGATGCTGGCCAGGTCTTGTTCTGGTATCTTGGGAATCCAAAGTCATTGGGCATGGAAGGTACAGACTGTGAATCAGGCTCGTCAACGTAGCGAGTGATGAATGAGGTGTAGTGGTTCAAGCCGAAGAAGTCATAGGTTCCTCGAATGTATTCGACTTCTTCCTGTGAGAAAGCTGGCAAACGAGATCTTGCATAACCTTGTTCTCTACTTCTCTTCTCAATCAGTTTTTTCATGACCTCTGGATAATCTCCTTCTGATGAAAAGATCGGGTGGGCAAACCAACCGAGCTGAAAAATTAAAAATACCAAATTAATTTTTATGATTCATTATTTTACTTTACTCATATCCCAATGGTTTCTAGTAATAATAAGCCAGTCAATTCTACTTGTATATGATAACTGAGTATTCGAATACCCGAAGATGCTGATAGGTAAAACCTGATACCGACACAACTTAAGTCAGTATTGAAACAAAATTCTCTGTTTTCATACAAAATATTTTTATTATTTTGCCTAATAATTAGAAATTCATTATTACTTATGGTTAAAAAAAGTTTTAATACGCTAAAGTATGGGCTCCCCAACTTTTCAGTTTCCCGTGTCCTTAAAATACCAAAAAAATTTCGCGGCGCCCCAAGTCAAAACATTGGTTATCTCATGGCAAATCTTATGTTACCTTACATTTTATAAAGTAATACTATGAATAATATTTTTTCAAGGAGAATTTTCACGACGCTCTGGGGCGCCGTGGCACACAGTTTGGGTAACTCTGGGCTAAAGAAAAGAAAACTGCTTCTCCACTTTAACATACTTGTCAATTTCTAGAAATTTTCAAATCACTGACAAACTACTAATATAAATTGAAAATTTGTTAATAATTTTATTTTAAATAAATAATATTTTTTTTTCTATTGTATATACAAATAAAGTGTAAATATTAAATATGTAAGTATCAGCTTATGACAATAGTTTTTAACAATTTACAAAATTAATACATATTTCCATTTCATACTGCGTATTAAATATTCAGAAAGTCATTAAAAAATACTGGTTTACGAAAAGCAAGGTAATAAAAATGAATATTTGATAATAACAACACAAAAATATTACTTTTTTTTAATAAACTATTTACTGCATATATTTATGTATATTTCATACCTTTACATTAATTCTACAATACTTCTAGAAACAAAGAATGATTGATCCTTTTAAAAGTATTCTGAAAAAGAAGGCTGTATACTTGACTTGAGTGATTTAATCGTTAATGGTTGCCATAGTAAAATATATTTAATAAAACATTTACCGTGAATTGAATAATAGCATCAGCTGCATACTTGTCTTTGGGTGAATCAGTTTCAGGGATGATCCAGGGGGCTGTCAAACTCATTCCAACTTTTCCTGAAATATAAATATTACATTAAGCAACAACATTTAAATACATTTATTTGACAGGAAATTAATTTACAAATTCAATATCTCATATATTTTTATGACACTAAACACATCAATATAAAATGGCAATTATGATTTTTTATTCTAGAGTCTGCTGTTTATTATTTTATTTATTGATATTTTATTAGTTTTTCATATCATTTGAATATAAAAAATATAAAAATACTATCATCATAAAATCAAATTGACTTTGAACACTATCTACTAATATTTAACAAATAACAATGCTTATCATATGTTAATATTTCAAAGATATACTTATTTAAAATTATTATTGTTATATATTTTTATATTATAATGCAAAATTTTGTACCACATCAATGACGAGCCTCACATTAATTAATTAATTAATCAAAAAGAAGTGTTGAAAACTAATTTGAAAAATATAAACTTAATTTTAATAGATTGCACTTTATATAATATGGTTATTAACTTTGACAATCTAGATTGCATTTAAAAACATGTTGTTTTAATAAAATACTCAGAACTTTTAAATAATAAAAACAAAAATTTTTAGTACTTTTTTTCATATTTTATGATCAACATTAATTTATGATCAGTTGATTATGCTCATGATAAGTTAAACCAGTTCTCATCATAAAATGTATTGTGAAAATAGCGCTAAGGAATCTGTTTTTATTATTTAAAGTATTATGCCTTTCCACCTAGAAATGACATTTGACATCTTATAATGATGTGTGGATTTTGACATGGTTTATTTTAACATATAGTATGTCTATTTAAAGTACTGCTTTTCTAAGACTACAACTTTATAAGCAGTCATGGTCAAATTTATTGACATTCTGCTGATTTATATTTCGAATTGAAATATTGATTTAATCACTGTCGCTTATTCTGTAATGAACAAAGAGCAGTTGGTGTAAAAAAAATCAATCATAAATATGTAGAAGGAAATTATTAAAAAGCGATGATATTTACCATGCTGAGTTGGCTTGAAGGTTTCGTTGTACAGTCTGTAAATCCTTGCGTGCGCCTTAATGACAGTATGAGCACACAGGTAGTCTGCAACTCCATGGAAGTTTAACCCTGGTGCCAATCCACCTTCAATCCAAGTCTGGCCATATCCATTCAGACAAACATTCGTTGGTTCATTAACAGTGATCCAAGCCTTGACTCTGTCTCCGAATAATTCAAATACAACTCTGGCATAATCTTCAAAGTAGTCAATGATGATGGGGTTTGGCCATCCTCCAAGATCTTGCAGTCTCTGTGGCAAGTCCCAATGGTACAGTGTCACGATTGGAGTAATATTGTGGGCAATTAGTTCGTTGATGACGTTGTTGTAATAATTGACTCCGTCCTGACTTATCTTGTCAACGAACCCAGTCGGTAAAATCCTAGGCCAAGCGATGGAGAAACGGTAGAAGTCGACTCCAAGTTCCACCATCATCTCGATATCTCTCTTGTAGAGTCTATAAGAGTCGCAGGCAATGTCGCCATCAGTGTGATCGAAAATAGCTGTCTTGTCAGTGTGTACTATACGGTCCCAAATGCTTTCTCCTTTGTCTGAAAACAAAAGAAAATTTAAATTTCGTTTGTAATATGTAGTATGGACATGTATTGTTTCATCTTCTTCTATACTGAGAAAAGTTATATACTATAGTAACAAAATGTTAGACAATTGCGAAAGACATGACAATATTTCTCGCGCCTTCATACATATTTCCTACCTACAGTATGCATGATACACAAGACATGTAAAAGTTTCTCAAAGAACCTTAATAACTCGATAACCTTAGTTGTGAAAGGTCTAATGCCATTTTTTATTATTTGCAGGTTTCCTATGTATATATAAATTAAGAATCTTGTCATTCAAATATACCTTTAATTGTTTATTAAGTTTAATAAAATCAATTATAAAGACAGTGGTCGTGGTTTTGATAAATACCAAAAACTATTCGGAAAAATTTTCCCATATTATTCATATAACAGGCTAACTTTTCTGGAATACCATAAATGGTACTGCACAAAACATGTTGTTTTTAATTAATTTAGCCGTTCAAAATTATTATTTGTATTAAATATATTTATCAGCAAATTAATGCTCGCAATGTTACTTAGTTAATTCTGGTTTCAATCATTATTATTTTTTCGTCAAAAGTTTTATTTACAGTTTTATTAATTATGACAGTTAGGCATTTTTTTTTAATATAAGTGATTCAGTGATGATAAATTTAAATACACCACATGACAAGAGTGCCACTCAATAGGGCAATAATGTTAGTAAAAAAATGCTAATAATAACGTTTAATATTATATTAAAATTAGTATTTATTTATATCAAAAGATGGCCCAACATCGCAAGAAATTAGATCAATTTAAATATATCCGATTAGTAATGTTCTTTACTACTAATATATAATGAAAACGAAAATTAAAAATTAATTTTATAAAAAAGCGTGAGATTGCACTCAACAAAATATTTATTACAATAATGAATTATTATATTTTCATCTACAATATTAAATGAAGGTTTGCGCCTACATTTTATTTAGTTAGGTTATTTATGTAGCATGTATGTAGCGTGTATTGCGTACACTAATAAATCCAGAAAATATACGGATATCCGGTCAGCGCGTGTTGCAATGTGTAAAATAAATTATCCTTGATATAGACCACGACGGTGGTTAGCAAATAAATTATTTACGTAATAAAAATACGATCAAAGTGACCTGTGTAAACGCATTAACGTTAATTAGTCTCTCCGCAAACTGACTATCATTTTCGGTAGGGTTTGAGCTAATTTCGCGGTGAACATCTCGTAATGAACTTCCTTCAACCGCAAAAAGTATATTTCGACGACTTCCTTCGCTATCACAGTTGAACTTTTGCGGGCCGTTCACATCCGGAGACGATGAATTGTTGATCACCACGCTGTGAAGTTCATGGACAGCACTCTTTCCTTATCAACTGCCGTACAATATTATTTTTTCGAACATTTCGACAAAATTATACAAATACCCAGTCTTTTTATACGCGACTTTTTCGACGGCGTGTATATTTTTTACGCGATTTTTTCGCGAGAAATAGTGGTTCAGATTAATAAAATTGTTAACTCAGATCAAGAATCTAAGGAAAATAGCTTTTCATTAAATGAGTCTAACCAATGTTACATACTACTTGGCGAATCATGAATTGAAATAAAAAAAAATATCAAACCCAATTTTAATGTATAAAATAATATTCAGTGGCGTAGCCATCTTTTACTAAACTCACACAATGCATGAGAGCCCAGCGAATAAAGGGGCTCAAAAATATATATACTCAATATAATAAATAAATTTAACAAAAAAAAAATGGTTTTTTCTTATACCAAAAATATGTCATAATCATTTCAAATATATATTTTTTAAATCGTTTAAAAGAGGGTCTTGCGTAACGTTTGTATAAAGTCCCCATATTTATATAATACATACGCCACTGTTAATTTTATTTTATTTTGCTGACGTAAAAGGTACTTAGGGTTTCTTCGGTACTTTATAATCACAGTATTTATGAAATGGTGCGTTAAAAACATTATCAGTTGATGACTTCATTATAAACAAATAATATTGTTCAATGAAATTTGCAATAGTAAATGAACTGCTCTTATGACTTTATTATATACATCGTGATAAGATATTAGTTTAAGCAAAACGCTGATCACATTACATGAAGTAATTTGAGGTTATTGGAGTGAAATGCAATAAGCATAAAAGATATATGAAGATAATTAAAACAAGAGCTGTCGAGTCTATTATGTACATCATTAACGTGATATTATATTTTTGTTAAAGATCCAATCACTTTATCAGGATCCGACCGACTGATTATTGAAAGAACAATATTATAACAATCATTATTTTAAGTGATTCATTGACTTAGTAAATCACTTACAGTAAAATAAAGCGTTGATTGCAGTCACAGAAGGACATGTCACCGATAAAACAATCTACAGGTAGTAAAATGGTGGTCGGAAACCGCAGTTCGGTAATTCAAACACTCAAAATGAACGGAAATAGCAATTTGTTCGAATAATTAGATATTAATCGTAAATATCCTGTGGGTATTGTGCGATGAGTAACTATTTTCAAGGATGTGTAAGTGCTTTTGTTCCTTATTAAAATAAATATATAGAACAAAATTATTTTCGTTTTCTGTTAAAAATGTACAGTATATTACAATATATATGAACTGCCGAGACTCAAATCAAATATATCATAATCGATGTTTAATTGTTTTTACTGTTCTGTTATCTTTTGAGCGTATGTTATTTAAGGAGGCATAAATTATGTCTTAAAATTCACTGCTCCTCAACCAGTGGTCTGCAGCCGCAAACGTTAAGATAAATTTCAAGAAATTAGCCAGAGCGAAAATATTAAACATAGGATTTGTTTGCCTGCAAATTTAATTGTATTTTTAGTTATTGTTAATTAATATTAATTGATAAGATGATGCAACACAAAGAAAATAAATAATGATTGTCAGAGATAGCACTGGAGCCAAGAATATCAAACATATTAGCAACGATTCAACAGCAAGTTTCGCATTAGTTTGTTAAAACACCTCATTGTTTTTGTTTAATTTAAATTGTACCAGATAATGTACACAATAAAAGATTAAAAGACTATTATATTCATGTAAAAGCATTTTGATTTCAGTATTTACGCGATTTTTATCTTTTCTTACCGGTCCGCAGGTGTAAAAAGGTTGGGGAACACTGTCTTAGATAACACTATCGGTAAATCGTAGCTACATCAAATTATGATACTTTGTACCGTGTTTCAATAGATGGCACTTGACGACATGATTTCCAGCATCAGAAATGATAGAATACTTAAAAAGGGGTATGATATATAACGCAACTTCTAAAAAAATATATTTAATAAATACATCAAACCATTTTTATACACGGAATATTTTTTCCTCTAAGATTTTTGCATATTGTCTACTGCAAGCGATATTCCAATTTCGAATTTACGTCAATGACAGTTAGCTTAACTATTAGGCTGTTTTTTTGTTTTGTTTTATAATGTTCATAGACACCTTGATAAAACTCACACAAAAAAACATACTGAAAAATAGCGGTGATAATTTATTTTACGAAATAGTGATAATTTCGATACGCTAGATAATTTATACCAATTTACTAGTTAGTATTATTCAAGCAAAACAATAAATAGTGAAAAAAAATTGTTCGACACCTGGCTGTTATTTTATATTTTCTTTGGAATATTTCGTGAAGCGGCGGGTATTTTCCTAATAATTTTAATTCTAAATACAAAATCGTCATTAATATACATTTTACATTGACAAATAATGTATATTGTCTATCTTCTGACTTGTTAGTTCGATATACATTTATTATCTCTCAATTTGTTTGTATTTATACAGTACTGACACCATGATAAAATGAATTTCGAAAGCAGTTACAATTTCGGTAATATTCGAACCACATCATTGTAGTAATCCAGAAACCTTTGCAAGGGCTGAAAGAATATATCCGTAGTATAGCAATACATTAGATATATACATAAAAACAAACAGTATTTTTTATATGTATAAAACATATTTAATATATAATTACGATACCTAATTAATAAAACTGTAATCGTTGCATCACATTAGCATTGTTTTAAATAACGATTGATCAAAATTACATTAGTGAGATATTGAAAATCAGTAATAATTATTCATAAATATTGCATTGTTTATGGAAATCCCGATTTCTGCATAAATTGAATAAATTTTCCCCTATAATTATGCATGGCTTAGTAAAATGATTAAGAACATAATATGTAAGTACATGATTGTTTTACCTAAGTATATGAAATGATTAATATTTAAAATAATTACATATTGAATTGCAATAAGCGTGGTGTACCGTCCAGATGTTACATGTAAACTAAACGTGTGAATAATGTGTCTATAAATTCAATATTTTATTTCCGATTACATATTATTGTTCTTTGAAATATGTTAAAATGATCCTAAGCCTATCATATATTTATTCGAAAAGGTTTCAACAAAATTGTTCTTTTTTTAAACATAATCATAATTATGCGACAGTTATCTTTGCTAATCATTAGTTTATTTAAGAAACGGTAAAATATCCATTCAATTTTCCGCCTCCATATATTGTTTGGTCTCATTGGGACCGCATTAGAAAATTTTTGAATAACTTTATACATTTCCACATGTTTTGTCACTCACGCGATTTACAATAGAACTGACCGATTCATCACTGTGATATAGTGCCTGAAGATGCCAAAAGACGAAAGTGGGCACGTGATTAACAAAACATGTGGAAATTTACATAGCTTAAACAATTCAAATTTGATACTAAAATTCTTTCAATATGTACAGTATATTTTTCAGTCTTTATTAAGCCATTTTCAAAAGAGAAATTGTTTTTTTTTTAATTAATAATCTAAGAGTATATTTTTGTTCGCTTAATTCTTTTAGAGAAACACTTCATTTTTAATTCATGTCGTCTCTCAATGTGTATCATATATATCCTACTAGTAAAGGTATCTCAACAAAGGTTTTTACGAGAACTACTTGTTACTCAATTGTTCAACATTTATTCTATAAAGAGAGATTTGATAGAAGTGAAGAGATAGTAAAGAGGTTAGTAGTTATACGCCGTGGTTTACAGGACCGGATTTTTTCAAATAAACACCCGTGCCTTCAAACGAAATAGATACGTCGATTGAAAATAACGCTGTTCGTAGTAAGTATCAAACCTGTGAGATCACGGAAGCCTGCGACGTTGACCACTACACTAAGGATAAAAGAATATTGACCTAAGTTTTTGAAAAACATTATGGTTAATAAACGTCAAAATATACTCAAATTAATGTTATGATATAAGTGAAAAACAAAAAGAACCTTGAAGTGTTAATATTCAAATGTGAAATAAACTTGCTTGGAGGGAAGTTTGATGATGAAATTTTAGTAAACTGTTTCATCTTCTTGTCGTGCTTTATCGTTTTGAAGATATATTTAGTAGTTCAAACGGTTGCATGTTAATCAAAACCAATTAACATTGAATGCGCGATACGGTTACCATAACAACGGGTGACAAAGAAGAACCTATTTGAAACTAAAACTTACAAGGATAACATTAAAATAATAAATAAATTCATCACTCGATTTACGCGCTCCTTTTTTGCGCGATTACACTTTAACACGGTAAAGAAAAATAAAAAAAATCCAACCAAATGAATCATAATTCCATGTACATATTACAATTTCGAATAAATATTTTTGATAAAACGAATCATGGATCTTTTTTGCGCGAAATTTTCTAAACATATCTTCAAATTTAATATGAAATCTATGTGTTTGTTTTCATATTTTTTTTTATACAATGAAACTAATATTTTCCGTTGCCATTTTTACGCGGTATCTCTTAACACGGTTATGCTAAATATCTACCGCGTAAATAGAGGGTAAATAGAAGTATTTATTTTCTCAGGATGCTACCATTAACTGGTTAAAAAATATAGCTTGTAATATTAAATGCTAGATGGGAGTGTCACGTATTAACATTGTTTTAAATCACACTTAACTATACACTTACACGCACAAATTTTTCACGCGCAATGATATACTGATTTATGAAGACAGACTGATAAATCAAGAAAATAAATATAAAATTAATTGATAACAGTTTTAATCAATGGGCAAGACGAATTTACTGTGTTTAATATTAGAGACGGATTCAAAGAAAATAAAATGAACACAATTGCAAGTTTTTAATTACCACTATTCTAAAAAAGTATTTTCTTTAAAATCAAAATAACTCAATTATCTATTCGTTTTTAAACATACTCTTAAAAGATTATATCAAATAATAAAAAAATCACACCTAAGTAATATCTATAGAACTGGTTTCTTAAATATCACAGAGTCACGAGACAACAATATTGCTATAAACAACCAGTTTTCTTTGGGATATATTCGATTTCATAAAATATTGCATAAGAATCACCATCTATTGGTGCTGTATGTAAATCAACTATATGTGAACACGGTGAGAGAGATATTGGCGCGTCTATCGGAAAACTTCGTTCCTGAAAACATTTTGATATTTTGACAGGCTATTCCGTTTCGACATTAAAAACCGAACATAATTATTAAATTATATTAACGTTCTTCAATTGTTTTTTTTATATCCAGAGAGTATTTATTTCAAATTACAAATGACTGAATCGAATTACTGTGTGCCGTCTCTCATAATTAAGTAAACTGAATGCATATCTAGCTTAATTATTTATTAGAGTCGTGTTTTTGCTTATTTTATATAAAATATGGATGCTATTTCCGTTTTTTTCAGGATTTTTTAGAATTTAGGGATAAATTATGTCATCTTGCTATGTTTTTGTTTGATGATATGGACGTTTATAAAAATGAATAAAAGTTTTTATATTCTGTTTAATGTCCTCGTTAGGACCCCTAAATAACGTTCTTGAACCAAGCATTCCAAAAAGGGAGACATAAAAAAGGTAACTTTTTAAAATAACCTTACTGTAAAATTTACAAAATGTTTTTTAACCTAACATATGTTTGCAGGTATCGATATGCCGACGATGACCATCTTTGTATATTTAGAAATTGTATAGAAACATAAAAAAAACTGAATTCACTGCACTAATGAAGTAATTTAAGAAAACAAGCTTTATTTTTAATAATACTGTGATGATTTAATTTTATATTTTGAATGATTCATCTTTATGTTTGCTCGTAACAAAAACACTTTCTGTGAGAGACTATGTGAGTGTATGAAATTAGTGAAAGTTGACAGATTACAATGCCATCTGTCGGTTGTACATGCATGTATAAAAAGAGATTTCAATTTTTATCGTGAAAGAAATTTGAAATGATTCTATCTAAGACGCAGTTACTATGAATGATCATTTATTATTTTGCCTAAGTAAATTACAAATATCCGCTACATATTGAACGATTGCGTTATTTATATAGCAAGTCTAGCTGCATTCTTATCAATATCGTGAGTAAATATTATGCAGATAAATGCATACGATTGCTTCTTAAATAGCCAAGTATTTGTGGAAGTACAATATTAGTAGATATGTACCATACTGCTAGGAGAGCGCTCGGCAAACTAAGTATTCAGTTCATCCAAATATCAACTATTCAACAATTGAAATTTCATTTGAGTCAAATTTTGAACTCAACATATAATAGATAGGTACATTTTGAACAACTTGATTTGGGTACACCTAAGTTGTTTTATGCTAAAAACGTTATTAATCTGATTGAAGCACGTTCGCAAAGGTCACCCATTTCAATTCAAAGTTTTAACTATTTATTAAAATATGGCGCTGTTGAATAATACTTGATATATTTAATAAATATATTACTTTTAAATAAAATAAATTCTTTACATTACACATAAAATTAAATAATGAAAATCATTGAAAATCGACTTCTGTGCGAAGTTTTAATAGGACTGTTTGTGCTAGTACACGTGAGATATTTTGTGAAAGAACCACACTCAAGAGTTCAAAGAGCCACATATGGTTTGCGAGCCGCACTTTTCCGACCACTGCGTTAGACTGACAGAACTCCTAGCTTGCGATATGATATTTCAATATAGCCACAAGATAAAATATTACAAAGTATATTTACGTATTATTTCATCAAAAAGAATTGTTTATAAATAAATTGTGAATACTACTGTTGATAGATTTGAATATATATTAGCAGGTTTACCATAAATTTGCCTAAGCAGAAGCATTTTCAAAAAATCAATCACCCGCTTGCAACGTGGAACAGCATAAGTAAGCAGCTTAAAAAAGTTTTCTCTACGAGAATTGAGTAAACAAAGAAAAGATAAAGCTAATTCCAAAGTGGATTATATGACACCTTATCTAGATAGGAGGCATATTAACATTAGGTTTTTTTTGTTGCGAAAACTGCTTGTTACTGAGTTGGTTAATTTATCTTTATACGAAGAGAGTAAGAATATAGAATGAATAAGGTAAGTTTCAATGTGCATCATATGGTCCTTAATTGAGATATCTCAATCTATTTTTTTTTCTATACAAAATTCTTGTTACTCATTGCTCAACCTCTCTTTATGGAGAGAGTAAAAGAGTATTACAGGAATAGTTTTGATGAGAGAATTTTGATGTTGAAATCACCGGTGCCCTTGATCGGTATCGATAAAATAATTTAATAAAAAAAAGCTGTTCTTACGGTGATTTGGGTGTAAATGGATAATTCAAAGTCATTAACCACTACACCACGGATTTGACAAAAAAATCTCTTAAATACTGCACTGACACCAGTATACTTAAATACAAAATTCAAATACGTCATATAAACACTTTCAAATGTATGGTAAACCCTGGTTTCATACAAACAAAAACGTCTCTTTTCTATGTAAAATTTTAAACATTCACTGTCAATTTTTTCATTGAGATTTACGACGAGAAAGATTTAATCTGAATTTAAATGCAGGATGAATTCTGGTGAAAAAAAAACTATTTCTTTTAGATTAATTAGTTTTATTATTGTTAAAAAATATGTTGTCTTCCAAGACAATTTGTAAAGAAATGTGTTCAGAAATGAGCTGTACAAATATTGTACTTAAACGAGAAATTGGCGCCAATTTCGGCTATAAAAAAATGTATTGAAAACATTTGTTATCGCTAGTAAAGTTATTAAGATAAAATATGTTTCCCAAATTGCTAAGATCAAAATACTTGGAATATTATAATCGTCATTATTGTTGTTGTCTGTTCTACGCCGTAGGGATCTAGGCTTTATCTAAAAAGTGCGCACATTACCGCAGTTTTTTCATTTAAATTCAGCGCAATTTTGCAACATTCAGTATTAAATAAAATTTATTTGTTGCTACTAGCATGCTAGAGAAATTGAAGTAAAATATAAAAAAATACTTCTATATCGTAGTATAGTCGTGAAAATTTTTGTGATTAATATATATCTAACTTAATTGCAGGTGATTTAAAAAGCTACACCAAAAGCTCTGTTCGCATTCAGACGAATAGTGCGATAGAAAGTAAAGATGGATGTATTTCTTAAATACATAAATCTTGATATAAAATATGATTTGCAATTTTAATGAGAATTTTGAATTTTTATTGTTTTTTCTTTATGGATATTACTTCAAAGTATACTTTAACGATTACGTTAAAATAATTACTGAGACTTTTTACTAAAAAAGAGGTTATCCCTCATTTTCCTACCAATACATAAATTTCTATTAATTCATCAGACTTTCTTAATACAGTAATCTAGTAATCGAATCTCTCATGCTAAGCAAGGTTGGGTGTATTATTTACTATATCAGAATTTATGAAATTTAAATATCACTCTTGATACTTAAACAAATATATTAAAAATATTGTACGATCATAAAATTTGCAAAAACTTTATATCCTTTGTCCAATCCAAACTCAGTCGATTTTTTGTGTGAAACAACATTCTCCAATTATTGATAGCCAATGCATGAAATACAAGAGTTGCTTATGATCACTAAGCGGAATATTATGATAAACTAATCGATTTTCAACGTTCTTGAGTAAAATTGTGGTTTTTAGTATTTTTTCAACGCCGTTTTGAATATATAATATTGTAACAAAGCATACAAAAGATTAAGAAAATGAGTAGTTTTTTTTCGATTATATACAGTGGAACCTCGATCAACCGCTCTCGCATAAAACGTTTTTCCGGATGGATCGTTCATTTTGTATAGTCTCTTCAAACACCCATAAGCACAATGTTAAATAATCCCGCATCAACCGTTTTCCAGTTTATCGATTTCCTCGATCTATCGTCTGAATATTATATTATCCCGATTGACCGGTTTGGTAGATAAATCTTTCTATCCAATATAATTTGTGAGTTTGAGACCATAAAATTTTATAAATTAACGAAATTAACGATGAAGTATATAATTTCTTTAATAAAGAATTTCACTAGAAGAATTTATAAACACAATTCGATTATTTTGATGCATAAGATTAAATATAACTTTTACAAAAATCTCTCATACTTGCCAATTTTTGTAAAACTCCATTTTTAGAAATTAAAGAGAGACTTTTTTATTTTATTTTTTCTTTTAATATTTTAAGCTTTCTCTCATTCTTCGTTTCCCGAAATTTTCGTTGTTATTTTAGGGTCCATTGAAAAACGTGGAATCGAAATTACACTGTATTGAGCAATTGACCGGGAGCAATAGGTTCTAATGAGTATTCGTCAAGTGCTATGATTCGTTACCGCATAAAAAAATAACTTCAACTTTATGAATTTTATTTTACATATATTAATTGCTAATTTTTCGCTCAATAAGTACGCGGAAAAGTTAAAAAACCAGTCATATAAAAATATTGAGTATTACACCGAAACTTCACATACATCAAAACGGCTTCAATTTAATGTCAGTTAAATGAAATACATTGTTTATTATGTAATATTGAATATTATACATTATAAAATAATAAATCTATAAAAATATGATTCGACTTAATGCTACGTCATAAAATATTAGCCATAAAAAGTCTCTTGTCATTATTTAAAATTATTAAATACGAAAGAAAAAATCTTACAATTTTTTGCGTTCAAAATTTGATGAAGTTGTTTTTCAGTCACTTGTCATAATTATTGAATCAATTGATAGATCGTAATTATTATTTTACTTTCCTATTCTTGTGGGGTACACATGCAACAAATAATATTGACGCAATTTGGCTAAAATTGTCTAAATAAATGTTTTTTTAATGCGTGACTACACTAATTGGCTTATTATAAATACATTTACGCTATTAAAAGACAAAAAATATGAAAACTTTCGGCTACTAAAAATAATAAAAATATTTATAATTTTGTTTGTAACACAATTATAATTTCGGCTGATACATTCGCTGTGAAAACTTGTTTGGTTGTTAATTTTGACCATATTAATGTTGCCAAAAGATAGAATCTTATATTAAAATCAATTTATATCATTAAACAAAGAATTTTAAGACTTAAAAAGTGATGTGAAAATAAATAGTCCCAATTTTTTTAATTGGTAGCTTAATGCAAAATTAATAAAGCAAAGATAATTTATGTTTTTCTTAAAATGTTTACATATATGATGATATGAAGCGATGTAAAGTAAAAACCGATATGTCCACAATTTTCCTGAATTTAACAATAATTCGTGCGTACAGTATAGATCATTTGAAACTATATGTGCAGACAAATAACTAGTAAAACCAGACAAAAATTTATTTGCTTAAATTTGAATTATTCAAATTCTGTGCTCTTTCACACTGATGCAATGTCAGTTCTATTTTTTTAATTGTGCGATAAAGTGCTTGAAGATACTGAAAGGCAAAACCCGTGTTGAGAGTAACAAAACATCAAAAATATACTGAAGGTGACAATTTAAATACGATATTTAAATTCTATCAAGCAACCTCAGTCGATTTTGTAAATTGAAATGCTTCATTTTTAATAATGCAAACACATTTTTTTCACATGAGGACTACAAACTACTTTCCTAAAGAAGTTCTACTTTTTTTAACTAGCCAGATTTTAACAGCTAAAACCCATACTATAATTTTAAAATAATTCCCAACTGATCAGCTTATACATTACGATGAGCGAAACCGGGTCTGAGCGTTATACAATAAAATTATGAAAATTTCACTTAATATTGGATCTTATTTATTTAAATATAAAAAGCCTTTCCAATATGAATCGACAGTTAACAGCTTGTTTTAAATCACCTCGAGTATCGTAAATGATGTATTGATTATTTAAACCGGAATGAAAATAATATTCAATTTAGACACGCTCAAATGTAAAATCTAAGATACCTAGTTTCGTATTTGTTGCCATCATCTTCTCAGTGACTGAAACTTATTATATTTTTTTCGATTAATACACCATTGATTGACGTAAAATCGTATTTTAGAATGAGTAGGTTTTACCGAGCCGATATGCCGGCCACTAAAAACAACGTTACGAAAGCACTAAAACCGTATTCAGGTATTCCCCGTCCATCGTACATCGCATGCTCAAAACCACATATCCTCTGTTTTTTGCCAGTCCAATCAAACATAAATTATTTTTTTGCAACATCGCCCAAGGCCCGAAGTGGTCTGGTCACGATTTGATCATCTGCCTTTTTTTCATGACGTAGATTCAAAATAGTTATCGCAGCAGAGATTTAATTATGCTTAGAATTGTAGTATTTTGTCTATTGTAAAATGATTTTTATTGCGCGCTAAACAATTGCTGTGTCAAAGCGGGCGATATTAATAATTCGCATGTGACAAAAAAGATAAATAATATTCCTTCTGCGCGGAAAATCTATTGATAGAAATTTAACAATTTTTAATAGCGAATTTTTACGTTATTTTAACCCATTCCCTGCTGAGCCACGAAAATAATAATAATATACAACTCTGTAAACAAAACTATTGGAAATTTTCATTTATTAAACCAAGTCCTATTTCAATACAATAATGAGCTTTTACATGAAAGCTGTGACACGGTTTTTTCTCTAATATTGTTAATATTATATCAGATGTTTTACATTTTTATCATTACTTTTTTCTGGAACGTGTTCAAATAATAACTAAACTGTTTATTTCAAAGAAAGTTCAATGAATCGACTGTGATTGTATTTTGAAGAGCATTTACTTAATGACAATAGTTTATCATAGCAACTATACACACTAAAGTGTGAATTTCTGTAAGCTGTGTTGACAACTTAAAGTATTTTTTTATTGAAGCCATTTGTTGATTTTGCAACGTATACATGAATGAAAATTAAACATTAAAATTAAATTTTGGACACTTTGTACAATTCCACACGTTTTGTCACTAACGACCCATTATAGCGGCGTATTCAGGCATTCTATCACACGGATGCAAAAGACATGACGAATTAAAAACATCTTGAATCGTACAAAGTTTCAACAAATCAAATTAAATATTGAAGTTCCATTCGTGTAGACGTTTTGCAAAATCGAAAAATGACTTCAAAAACAAATACTTTAAATTATCAAGACAGTTGACAGAAATTCACATTTTAGTTTGTATAGTTATGGCAAACTAGAATTTTATTACAATTTTAAGTATATTGTGAATGATAAATATTTATTGTTACGTTCGTCACTAAAATCGTTCCAAAAATAAAAAATAAAACAATAAAGAACCGTTCACAAACATGTTACTTTTGCTAAAATGATACGAATAAACAATTCTTATTTCAAAAAAAAAAAGAAAAGTTTAACGTTATAATTCAATTCGAAATATTCCACTCTTGTCAGACCGGTTGGCGAGAGTCTTTATCGAAATGACATACGAATTAAATATGCACAGCGTTAACGCTTTGCTAAATAAACAAAATACTGTCTTTGATTCCACATTCCGTGATATAAATTAATTTGTTTATTTGTGAGATTTATCAACGAGGCGAAGGACGCGCGGAGCTGTTAACACACATTTTGTATCATGTCGAATTATTTGCAGATGATAAGAAAAATGGATGACTGATAAGAAGTTTTACATGATCTTACTTAATTAACGAATGTCGAATCGGGTTGTCAATACGCTTATAATTTACAAGTAAAACCAGTTGAATCTACTTGGAATAAATCCAATTGTTTGATTATGTTAAAATATACTGTTCACATAGATAACATTATCTACAACGGTGATAAAATAGCAATGTATTTTAGTTCTACAAAATTTAAAAGTTATACAGATGACAGATATTTTCTGATGAGGGCGTAAACCGAAATAACTATCAACAACCTGTCGAAGAAATTTTCAGCGACTTGAAGAACCATCTAAACACAACTTAATTATGACATAAACATTCTGATATACTTCCACAGACTCAGTGGAGTTTTATTTTTTAAGACTCCTTATATAAACTCTAATTATCACTCCTTTCAATTACACGATACCTGATCGGTTTACGAGTGTATCAGGACCAGCAGAAGAAAGAATAAGGTAACTACACGACTCCGAAGAGAAAACTTCTTGACCATCTACGGCTTTGATCGTTTGACCTCCTTTCGAGGGTAAGAAAGTAAAAAAAAAAAATTACTAACGACACAACATGGCAACCACACCATATAATTTTTTTTCACCGAGGTTTATGTTTATGTGTCGATTATCAATGCTACCACCATCAAGAGAGCTTTACGCTCTAAGGACGAGAAACCATCCATACACCAAAAACCATAAGACGAAGCGCACAATCAGGCCACGTCATGAAAAGGCACCAAGCAAGCAAGCTATCAACGATATTCCTTATAAATTTTGTAGAACTAATATACATTGCTTTTTTTCACCACGTTATAAATGAGTTCCAAGTCAATCAATAACGTGATTTACGTTTATGAAGTGACTTAGTCTGTGACCCTCATAAATTATGTGCCAACACTAATTTAAAAAAAATGCAGCGGTATTGGCTATAAAAAAATTAATAGATTTTGAATTGTTGAAGCTTTGGTGATTTTACATATTTTGTCACTAACAAACCAGGTTTTGGCTGTCATTAAAAAAATCATAAGATAGTTTCCATTAATCACTTTTAAGGTGTTAACTGTCACTTCTTGATGGAAAGGCATTATATTTTAAATAATAAAAACACATTTTTTTACTATAAACTATTGTTTACTATAAACTACAAAATCCTGCATTTCAATAAAAAATCACTGAAATTAGATAAACAAGAAATCCTTGAAATTAATCGATATAAATTTTTGCCTAATTCTAACCTTATAAATGAACAAACTACTTTTGCGTCGTCACCATTGTTATACTAATTAAATTAGATTAATAAATATATATTTCAAATAAATATATTTTTTTTTTTTTTGAAAAATGATATTGCCTCCTTTTACTTAATTTTTTTTACAGAAAATATTGGAACGCCCCTGACTGACCATATCTTCCCATCTCATCGATTCATCTTTAATCGACTTCTCATGTATTAATTTATTTTGTTCCATTAAGTAGTGATTGTGGGTTATTTTCGTCATTAAAAATTTCCCACTCCTTACTTCCTTATTGATTGTTCAGAGCTCCTAATGGATTATTGATTTACCATAATTGTAATTGTAATTCTTAATAAGTGATTGTGAACATTTAATTTTTATACTAATTTACTTTATTTGTATCAATATTGTATGATTTTATGTAAATTGTTTCCTAGTTCTTGTACCCATGGTTTTGTACACCTGCTACCATTAACTCAAATTAATTTTTTGTTTTGTATAAATAGACTTGTTTGTAAATTGTATTCTATCAGTTGATAATGCTCGCGATGAGCGAAACCGGTCCTGATCAAAAAATATATTGTGGAAATAAGTACTAAAAAAATGTGTTTTTATTATTTAAAAAAAAAAATAGTTTCCATTATATAAAGAAAACTTAAATTTGATAACGCTCTCTGAAAAATCCGCGTAAAAAAGATCCACAATAAGTTATATTAAAAAACATGCATTGCAATTATATTTTCTAAAAAATTTAAATAAACGTAACATTTAAAACCCATGTACTTTTCTCGACCGCGCATTAGTGAAACCGCGCAAAAAAAATATCGCGTAAATCAAGGGATCAGTGTATAGTATTTTAATGTCAATTGGCTGTGTACATTAAAATACTTTGTTAAGAAGTATCAGTGTGTTTATAAAAACAAAAAATAAAAATGTCAAGCTTATATGCATATAAATAGAGTTGGTGGAAATTAAATGTAGAGACTGTACCGCCTCCATCTTAAGTTACTTAGTCTTAAGCCTAGACTTAAAGGTTTATCATTTTCCGTCAGAGTATATGTTAACATTTATCATTTACTCACATTAAATCCAATAATATTCATTCTTAAGCCAAAAGTAAAGTTTTTTTATATAACCCTTATAAACAGATTGAATTTTGTAAATGTATGGTTACATATACACATTTACTTATTATGTTTGTTTTACGATTTTTTCCATCTCACGTAATATAACAATAATTATAAATGGTTTGTTATATATGTTATGAAGTTTTAAGTTTACACAGCATGTGTTGTTTGACTTTTAAATCAGTAAAAAAATGCATTATTTATTTGTTTATATCAGCTATACTCAACCTGCTTCTTACTTTGGATACAAACATGTGTTTTGTATTTTATGCAAGCTTATATATAAAACAACAATAATCATATCATTTTTTAAAAATCTGAATGGTGTGAAAATCAAATAAATGCTTAATGAAAAATTAGGCTTACATGTAGAGATTCAAATTCCTGACTCGCAGACCACATGTTGAGTATGACTGGTTAAGTCAAAAAATTGAAATGCAAATTAATTTTTATGTAAACGGCATATTTCAATTTTTACGTAAAATTGACAAAGTAAAAATCAATTAACATAGTATAACATATCACTTAATAAATTAGTAGGATGACTAATAAAGCAAAAAATTTTAGGCAAAGTTTGAATTTAATCATCAACTCAGTCTTCTGTAATAGTAATCAAGCCTCTGGTTCAGTTCTCTAATATTTATGTCTTGGTTGTAAAACGGTTTGTCCATCCTTAAAATACGATTCAGTTTCGGCGATCATTATTATTAAAAACATTACAGATCACAAAAAGATGTTTGTATAAGTTTGTTATTGTATAATAAATTTGATGAAACAAATGTTTTTTTTTTATGTATCTTTAAAACAATTTCTTAATTGGTTTTCAAACAGCAACATTTACAAAATACGATAGTAACTTAATATCAAGAGAACTTTTAAGGTTGCCCATTAAAATAAAACCTTCAGTTAGCGACTGTAATTTTTGGGTCAAAAAGATACGCTTTTATTCACATTGGAAAATAACAATGATCATATCGCAAAACAATTGATTCTATTATTCATTGTTTTTTTCCCTATAAAGTATAATTACGTGTTTATAATAATATCAAAAAATGATAATCGCCTTAACTTGTTTGTGGGAAAAAACTTATTAAAGAAGCGAATTGAAAATCTGATAATTAAGTTTCACCTTCAAAATGACACATCAGAATCAGATCTTTTTTTGTAAGAAGCCTGTTTTATTAATATAATATATTTAAACATCGTATGAAATTTATTTAATCTTACGGAAAATCATGGGTTCGTAAAAAAAATATACGTTTTTAACACCATGATATAATCGTTCAATGTCAGATTACATTGCATAGCTATATTTCGTATTTTTTTCGTAGAGACTTTAACAGGTAATTTTTGTGGTTAATTGTGTCCGCCGTGCTGTCAAATTATCAATATTCAATTTTAAGACATACACATAATCGAAACCATAAATCTGATTGATAAAAAACAATTAGCTTGCTTATCCTTCGTTCATATAAACAAAGTTGATGTCATTTTCAATTAATATTTCAATCTTACAGAAAAACAATTAGTTGCTAACCGCTGTTATTGGTTGTTATGAATAAATAGTGCTTCTGGTAAATTTATCGCTAAAACACTTAAGAATGCATTTTGAAAAATAATGATAAGTATATCGTACAAGTTTACGGTCATTTCATCGATTTGAAAAATCGATTTTATACACTAAATACACATCTACACCAGTCCGCATTATCAAATATGAAAATTTGCAATTCACTCATTATATTATACCAGAATTTTTGTCAAACTTCATTTAATTGATCAATCTTAAACTATTTATAATTGTCAAATATGAATTCTTAATTAAACTTAATTCTTCTTGAACAAAATATATATATTGTTAAATAATATTTGACATTACGTAAATGGGTCTAAAATATAATTCAATACTGTTCTTGCAAACTTTCTATACAGATAGATAGATTGGTTTCGTTATATGTATTTCTATACAAACAATATTATCATACATTGTCTACGAGAGTAAACAAAAAGAATCGTGTTTTTGTTTTCCTGAAATAAAAATGTATTCTATATTAAGTATATTTTTGATTGTGCCCACACAATATTACAATGTTTGTATTCAAAATACTATTAATAATTTTTGACTGTAATTTTTCATTTAAAACAAAAAATATATCACAGTGTTTAAGCTGAATCTACCCCAACACAAAATAACTGATTAAAATATTCATTTATGCTTGGATGCAGTTTTTATTTACCTTTATATGCGCTTTGAATTCTAATTTCAAACAAACTTTGAGTGTATTTTTTTCGTAAAAACAACTGATTAAAACCATAAACAAAACCTGTTCAAGTATTCAATCAGCAATATTTATGTACTCGTTGATTGCTATCGACTATATCTATATGTCTGACCTCCTCCCTTGAAGCAAAATATACGAGGGTATTATTTATAATACGCATACAATAAAAAAAACGAATGAACATATTTCTCAAGTAAATTGTATGGCTTTTATTTTTTTTAACTGAAAACACTAAGACATTCTACATAAGAATTCAAAACGTAATAACGATCTTCCGTTTCTGTGGATTACATGCTACGCTATTTTTTTGCTCCGCGCTTTTTTCGTGCGAGCTTTTTTGTTAGCAATTATCTCAGCGTACCTTTGTGAAAACGTCCGTGCTTTCATAATACAATATTAAACTAATTTAATCATTTGTTTCGCTTGAGATAAAATTTATCCATTTTTTAAGAACTTCAGAAGAACAGCAATAACAACAAAGATAATGTTATAAAAATATTTTTACACTACGCTTTTAATAAATTTATTTATTATTCAAATTTGTGTAGCCTTGAATAACTGCGTATTTTAGCAAAATTACAATTTATTATAAAATTATGAAACGACATTCTTGTGGAATAAATATTTTTATAGTAAAACTGGTCAACATTTAAATAATATATATTATTACCGCATGTTTAGTTTCAGAACGATATTTGTAAACTATCAGTCTTATCAAATCAGCATTATAATGTTTAGCAATAACTTTAATATTTTTTTACAGTAACGAAATACAAAATATAATACATCATTTTTTTTATAAAAAAATGTGATATTATATATATTATTACAAAGATCAAACACCTGAGAATTGGATGATAGTAAATAATGATTTTTGAAATGTCAAATCGATTACAAAACAAAGATTTCGTACAAACATTTCCTTGTTTTGAGACGCACGAATTAAATAAACGAGGAAAATTATTTCCTAGATATTTTTTCGTTCGATTTCAATTCTAATCACCTGAATTAAATAACGCAGTCTTTGACAGCGGTTTTAAAGTTAATTTTATAATTGAATTGATAAAATAAAAAATCTTCATGATTCAATTATATAAGATTTTAATATTTCTACAAAAGCTTCCAATGATGATTAAATTAATAGCTTATCTTTAATAGATTATCAATTCAATTCTACTGTATTATATGGTGTAATTTTCAATACAAAACTCTTTTATTTACATAAAATTAGTGTTGATATATAACTTATCTATGCCACAGCACTCAATTTGTCCTCTCATGATTCGAAAGTTTTAAAGCGTGAATGCATTTTTATCACACAAACGTTTAATCTATTCATCGTTTGCAACCAGCGTATTGAGCAAATTATTCTCGACAGCCACAAGATAATAATTTTTGATAAAAATGAAAACTTTAAGTTTTGTAGTCGAAATCATCTCTTTTATTATCGTGCTTTAACCTATTCACTGCTGAGCCGCTTGAATAATATTCTCGAAATATAGCATAGAATTTTAGTAGCGTAGCGATGATATTAAAAAATTATCACATAAATCAGGCTATATTTTAACACAAAAAATATCTATATGTCGATAATTCTCGCGATGAAAAAAACTCTTTCTGATTTCAATAACATAACATCGTAGAAATAGTAATAGAACATTATGTTTTATTATTTAAATAAAAGAGTTTGTTTATACTTAACAGTTTTGACACTTCTATTGTAGTATATAAGCTTTTATATTTCTCAATATAATCTTTCAACGCATTGATGACGTCTCCACAGTTGAGACGTCATCATTTGATTTTGCAGTATTTATAATAAAGCCTCGACCATTAAAATACTCCATATCCCTAATAGTTTATTTATGATGATAGTCCAATGAAAAATATATCTTAAAATACTTCGCAGATAATATGTTTTTTACATCAGTTACCGCATTCCATTCGAAGTGAAATTAGTAGATACACGATGCTATTTTACACAAAAAATCGAAGAAGAATAATCAAATAATAACCTTTAACACTAAACAAGTATGTTTGTCAGACAGGTTTTTAAAAACCATAATACACAAAATCTCACCTTTTATGAAATGCTCTTGAAAAGTTGAACGATGAATAATAATTAATTTAAACTAATTCATTGAATGATTAGCCTGAATGATGCTATCCAAAAAAAAATGTTATGTCCGCTTTTAAATTCAAAGCTAATGAACGATTTTTTAAATCCAAGCGGAAGCTCTCTATGCGTAGCATATAGCTTCTTACAACGATATATATATATATCTTAGCTTAGCTTAGCTTAGCGTATAAGCAGAAGATTTTCTTCTTTTTTTTAATAATAAAAATACATTTCTTTAAGTATTTTTCCCACAATATTTTATACAATCGAGACCAATTTCACTCAATATTATTAGCAAGCAATTAAATCATTTTGAATTAATAAAAGCTATACAAAACTAACGGCTAAAGAACTGAGAAAAAAATTTACAGGCGATCATGATTTTTATATATAATTAAAATAAAATTGTTTGAAAATAAAACAGAATTTTTTCTACGAAAACTGATTATTATTCAGTTGTTCACTATCTCTTTTACGAAGAGAGTTAGGGTAGAAGTTGCGACTAGGACCGGATTAGTGGTAAGCTAATCACTCTCATTACACTAGATTTTCAACAATCGTATTCGTGATAGGGAATTTTAGGAATCAAAAACCATTCAGATTCATAAGATTTAAACCCATGAGAAGTTCCGGAAGACAACGACGTTGATCACTACAACACGGATGAATGAACTTTTGCAGTACTTAACTTAAAATAAGTATTCCTTCAAGAACTGCCAAATTAATATTTTTTATATACAATTGCAAAACATAAAATAACGCTTGGCGGCCAATCCAAATACAATGAAAATGTGAATCAATAAATTCCGAGATCACAAAAACCGCCCGGCATTGTATGCCCTACTGTCGGCATAAATCAACTATTGTCGCGCGAGGTACTTTTATATTACTTCAATTATTATGTTTATTAACTGAAAAGGTACTATTAAACTATTATTGCGATCATAAATAACTTTACGGATAGCGGATATACCATTCCTTTTAAATAAAAATCATAATTTATTGGTACATATATGACACGTAGGCATTGAATATTTCATCCTTGATATTGTTAATATGTAAATGCAACATTTGCATTACATTAGTTAAGTAAGTCATTAAGCGGCTATAACTGTGACAAGATATTAATTAACATTTCGTAAGGGAATACGTTTTACGAAATCAAATTTTTCGCACTATTTTATATTGCAATAATTTATTCGTGACATTGGACACGCGTATCAAATTGAATTACATGCACGTTATGATATTATTGCTTTCATTAACGTCACGCGTGTTAAGTTCGTTATTTGCCTTGTTGTGTGTAATAAACCCCATAATTACTGCGAACTAATTTAATAGAGTAATACGAAACTCGAAAACAGTCCTCTTGCTACATTCAACACCTAATTGAATACTTTTGATTAATAGTTTTACATATATAAATATATGTATAATTTTTCATATCGATCCAAAAATAACTTTGTTCTGGAATAATTTTATTTATATTATGAAACGCTGTGCTTAACCCGTTCATCTCTACGTAAAAGATATTATACTAGGTATTCCAAAAAAACAATTTAGTAATCACTTTTAAAATGATGGTTTGACAATTGTTGGTTGAAAAGCATTGTACAAAATACAAGTAAATAAAATTAATTTATGATATCGACTGAAAGTACTTGATGAAATTTCAATATCAAATTTGTATTGTTACAACTTTGTACGATTCCACATGTTTTGTCACTAACATCCAGGGGTTCACCTTTCGGCATCTTCAGGCATTTTACCACACGGATGAAACAGAACTGACAGTTCTATTGTATCGTTCTGTTATCGCAAAAAATATTAACCGATCTGTATTTTGTATCAGTTAATAATGCTTGCGATGAATGAATCTTCAAATTCAACATATTTAATAATTGAGTCGTGTTAGTGTATAATAAATACATACAGATATAAAACAGTATTTAACCAAAAGTTTGTTTGAAAGTTTGACACTGGTAACACTCATATATTTTTAAATATCATCTATCAAAATTCTTAGTTGTCTCAACAAGTGAGAAGTTAGCAGTCAGTATATTATAGATCACGTAGAAAGCTATTAAAACATTTAATTGCATGTACTCATTAAAAAACAGGAATGCATACATAGATTATTAATACACAATATCTATGTCCATGCCTTCAGCATTAAAACGTGAAAAAAAAATCAAAAAAAATTTTCACATAGAAATTAAAAATCTATTAATAATATAATATTTATTTATAATTGTTTTATCCAATATCAATAAACACACATACTTTTAGATGATCTTTTTACACTTTTCAAACACATGTCTACGACATGACTATAAATATACGATGAGAATAGTTGTCTTAGATCAGGGATAGACTTTTTTTTTAATATAATAACAAAAAATAATGTCGAATAAAAATTCAAAAAGTTTAACTTTATTACAAGAAAAATCGTGTTTGATATATAAACAATATATATTTCGAAGCCATCAGCAACAAAAAGTTTAACGCGAACGTCCTAAAGCACCCTTAATTAACAACCCTATTTTTTGCACTCAGAAATTACCTTCGCAAAGTCGCAAGCTTTACATTAATACAATAATTCTTTGGCTACAGTAAAGTATAGCGATTATAAATATCATATACTTTAAGATTAATGGCCGAGAAACCTCAATGTTAACGTGTATGTTAACAGTTGAAAGTCAAACGAGTCAACCGGAAAGAAGTTAAGAAAATGCCTACATTACAGGTCAAGAGGAAAAAAATTAACTCTTTTGATTGTTATTAAGTCAACAATCAAATGAAAATACACGCGGTGATTAAAATGCGCGATTGTATATCATTGGCAGTCTCTTCGCATCCTTTACAAACCAGTAATTGCAAGATTTAAAAATGCGTTGGTTAAATTTGATAGGATTGCAGTTTAATGTTACGTAATATAAATCTAACTACTTGCCACGTCTGACAATTGAGACCGGAGCAGTGAAGTCAAAGTCGTAAAATACGAATGACTTTTACTAGTTTTGCGACTAGACGATTTTGAAAAATATTTCAATGAACAAGAAGAAATATATCGTCCTCGTTTAAAACTCCAAACAGTACAATGTGACAATTTGTTGGATTATATGTTGATCTTTATTTTAAAGCATATAAATAGGAAAGTTAGGGAAAAAACTGACAAATTTAAACCCTTTTCCAGGACTGTAGAGTCGTTACCAAAAACACGACTCCGAAGCCAACATTGACCAACAACACGATTTCGACTAAAATGGGTTAATATTTAGGAATTATTATCTGTGAAAAAATCGTACCCAATTTCATGTCTGAATTTTCATGAAAAAGTTGATGAAATATATTGTATTATACATTGGTAGTGCATCAAATGTGACTTATTAATTTACTATTGACTATAAATTTTTTACTTGTCGATACGATAGGACAGTTCGCAACTATCGGGACATATTTTTTAATGATTTTTTCAAAGTTACATTTAATCTATCAACCACCGTGTCAATTTGTAAATTAATTAACAGACTTGATGTGGTATATTAGCATAATTATTGATGCTATAGTAAAAAGCTATGCGGCGTTTTTAATTTCAAATAATATAATTACAAACTGTTATGAGCAAATAATGTCGAATGACCATGAAGCTAAAATACTACATAATTACTACTATAATTTTATGGAAGATTATCCACACAACAATTTATCGTAGTGTAATAACCCACAGTCACGCCACTGCAATGTGTAAAATTATATAATTTAATTACAATATTTGCTTTTTTTTCAAATCGTGCTTTTTCTTTTAGCACCATTTTAGTATTGAAATTCGTCGATAGTGGTATTCTATAACTGCTTTAATAAATCGTTTGTTACGGAATAACATGTATATATGATAAGCACGAGTATTCATGTAAGTGTTTTGTGCTCATTAATAGCCTTATAATACTTTTATCCGAATTAGCTTGTTTCTTCAATAACCAATATAAAACAGTTTATTCATAATGATCAGTATTTCTTTATTTTTTTTTTTGCGTATGATTGATAGAACTCCAATAATTTTAATATATGTCACTCTTTAAAGGTGTAACTGTCATTTTTTGGTGGAAATACACTATAATTAAAATAATAGAAACAAATTTTTTAGTACCATATCCATAATATATTTTTTTACGACCAGAACCGTTTTCGTTCATCTCGATCATATCTTGAAAAATAAAAATATGAACTTGTGGAAAAAATACAAAAGAGTTGATTATTTGGCTGGAAAAAATGTCTACCTATGTAATATAATATTTTTTATAATCGTGGGTTTTGATACTTATTTCGACTTACCCCGTGGTCAGAACTAGTTTTGTTTGTGGTTCTGACGACAGTGACAGCCGAAAAAACTATTAACAGCAATGCATAAAATACTTTGATAACCCTATAATTATTTTTATCTTAATAATTAATATTATTTCTCAAGTACTTTTAAGGTGTTATGATGTCTATTATTGGAAAGGTATGATATTTATGTATATTGTGGAAATACGTACTAAAATGTGTTTTTATTGTAAAAAATAAAACAAAATAGCCAAGTAACCTTATTAAAGGAAATCAAAATAATCTAGCTGTATCAAAAGTTATTGTAAAATATTTATCTAATTCAAAACCACATTTTTTCATCTTCAGATTAAAAATATTTCACTAAAAAAAGCGATATTGTTATCGGCGTGAGAAAAATAAATATGGTGTTAACAATGTGTAAAGTGTACTGCAGTGTATTCCTAATATTAATTTTCATCGTAATTGTGATACAGAAAACAACTGAATACAGATTTTTCTGTTGATATAACACAATATTTAAAAAAAGAATAACAAACAAAATCGCTCGCAGTAGTTTTCTATGATAAAAATTTCAAGTGAAGTGAATTGAGCTCGAAATAATCTCTTGAAGGCTAAGTGAAAATTCACACGTTTTATTGTGTAAATTAAAAGTGATGGAAACCAAAAAAAATGACCCGGATAGTGCAATAAGGACAACGCTGGTCGAGCATGACAAGCATTATGTATTTATTTAATTCAGAAATGAAAAGTGCTTTATTTATGACAAAAATTAGCGCCGTCAATTGCCATCAACCACTAATTAGTGGCAAAACCATTTATTTTTATCTTGTACGACTTCAGTGCTGTTCTTTTCTATATAACGAAATATTGTTATATGTTATGTTTAGATCAGTGCTAAAAAAACATGGCTCCGAATAAAAAAAGTTAAATTTCACTTTATTTATTAGTACTAATCTGGAAAATTGTTCATTGAAATATTCTTCAAAATCATTTAATCGAAAAAGTCACTCGTCTTTTACGACATCAATTCAATTAAAATAATTGAATTTACATTCTATCAATTGACAGTTTACTGTTTCCAAAATCGTGTCTTTAAGAAACATTCATTGACATTGTTAATATAATGGTAAATTTGACATACTTGGATAAAAAAGTAATTTCAAAAGAATAAAAAAACTACGTTATCAAGTCATTTATATCAAGTTTAGATATTGTGTACGTTTTTCAATGACTCAATTTCAATGATTTTTTTAAATATATATAAGGTTATTTAATTTAAAAAATTTCAAATATCTATTTCCTGTTCGGTTCCATAGAGATTCTGTGTTTACATCGTCAAAATAAATTAGTAATCATTAGTTAAATTGAATGAGATATTTTTGCACCTTCATTCGTAATCACGTTAGTGAAATACAATAATTTTGTCAGTTTTTTTGATTTCGTGTGATAGAGAATCTGAAGATGCCGAAAGGCAAAACCATGGTTGTGCGTGACAAAACAAATTTGACAATAAAATGAAATAGTTAACTTTCGTCTCTTTGTCATGAAAGTGAAAGTTGTGTCTTAATAATAATTTTTAAATGTCATTCTTATCTCGTATTATAATGTATGTATGTTGTATTTTTATTATATAATACATTAGATTTATTAAATTCTACAAAAAAAATCCGTCGTAAAAAGGTAAAAAAAATCAAATGAAGGCAATTGAAGATTGCACTATAAATCTAGCACCGAGTTGCACTTGTTTTAAAAACAAAAAATATTTTACCCAGAGACAGTGACACAAATTTGAGAAAGTAAAAGGTTAAAAGTCAAGTACGTTCGACAGTTCACGGAAGTTTAAATACCGAACTATCGTAATGAAACTTCAAATTGTTCAGATAACGCGCGATTTTTTCTCCCGCTTGTTTACTAACATTACGTGAATCATCATTGAACATTATCAGTGCATTGAATGTTTGTAAACATGGCAACATATTTTTGTCAGTTTATTGTCTATTGTGAAAGTATTTAATTGGCGAGAAAGATATCAATAGATTATTTTAATATAATATCTATGATCATCGGCGCGTGTCACGAACACGAGTATCGATGTTCCATTTTCAAATTAAAATTTTTGCCTTGACTGTTTATTTTTTTGACTTTTACGATAGATCATAAAAGTTTAATCGGTTGTAAATCTTAGAAATCATTTTGTTTTCACCAATCAACCGTGACGATGCAGTTGACATTAATTTCAAAAGGTGTGGTGTTGTATAAATAACATGCTAATATAATAATTAAATATGATAAGATTGCAATTAGCATTTCATACATAAGAAAATGTTGTTCCTATAATATATCTGTATTTAATTATGGAGGAAATGTATATACAAGTCCGCTACGCCAATTGTCGTTAGTTTATGTGAGTTTAAAAATAGGCCTAGGACAGCATAAAAATTGACAGCGGAATTCTTAAGAGAATATTTACCAGAAAATTTTTGTTTTTATTTTCAATATAAAGGGACATTATTAGGATCATCTGTCAATGATTCGACAATCCGGATTGTGTCTAAAATTTACACATATATTTGCCATTCTCTTTAAAGGTTAACTATCACTTCTGTCTTGATGGAAAGACATAACATTAAAATAATGAAAACAACATATTTCGAACTATTTCCACAATTTTATATTTGTTAGATAAAAACGGTTTTTCTCGTGGTAAGTATTATCAACTGATATGATTTTTGTTAAACAACCTTATTTCAACACATTAGGAATATTTTCTTTTTATTAAATATTTCATTTTTTAAGTCTATAAAAACTTTCTGGAGATTTTATATTGATTTATTTTTAAATTTATAATTGAAAAAATATTTACACAATGACAAAATGTTGGATATTTAATCGCTTACCATCGAGTAAGATACTCGTTTAAATTATTGTAATGATAACTTTGAATTAATTTCCGTATTATATTATATTGTACAAGCCCCTTTTCTCTGGTTTTAGTTACAAAATAACTTACCCGCTACATTCCACGCTCCTTCGACCTGATATGCAGCTGTAGCCACTCCGAATTGGAAGTTGTCAGGAAATCTCCGCAGTTGCTCATGGCAAGAGACACTGCAAATTAAAAGTGACAAATAAATAAACAAATATACTCGTTAAAATATTACTTAGGTCGTTATTTCGTTCAGTTCACATGCAGCTCCCGTAAAATCCGAAAGCATGGGATTATATCACACAAAAATCCAAATATTGATGAATAAGAGGATCCAATTTGAATCAATCCAATGAAAAAATGCACGTCAAAGATATAAATGTATATCGCACTCGGCTCGTATATTGATTGTATTTAAATGAGAAACAGAGAAAGGTTTTGGTTATAGATATAATTGGATTAATAACTATTGCTTTATTTTACAATAATCCGATAATTGAATTTAGAATATCAGAAAAAATGCGTTTAATTCATAGGAATCTTATTCAAAAACAGCGCGGTCATACTAGTGGTTCTCACTTGAAATTTTACTGTAGCCGCATTATAAACATCAGTGGCCTATGCTTATACACAAATAGCTTTATGAATCATTTAGAGTAAATAACTCGACTAAATGCTGAATAAGTCAGGTGCATTCAACAAATTTAAAAAAATAATATTTTTACGAATTCATTTGTAAAAACACTTTTTTTTAAATATCAGTATTTACTATGTATTGGTGGCTGAGCAAAATCCTATGTTTGCGCACATGACAACATACTATATTTATTTAAAAAATAAAATCAATATATCCTCCATCTCTTTTATTAAATAGAAAAATTTTAAGAGCTAAAAAAGGTTCTCATACAAAATACGACTATATTTAACTGCAGTACGATTTTATGGCAACATTATAAATAATAAACTAACAGTAAATACAAAAAAATAATCTAGCATCTCATAAATATTAACACCGTAAAACGATAAAGATAAATTCATATCTGTTCAATCATTCAAAAGTACACTAAATCGTTTTGATCTGCTTGTTTGTCGATGCTTTATTATTATCATTCTTACGAGCGAGGTTTTCCTTAATTATGTAAAATACTTGCAATGCTATCATTCAATTAATTGTGTAAAACATCTTGAAAGTTGTTGATGGTTAACTAACACAAATAATGAGACACGCGTGAATGATTAGAGTAATAACCCTGTGATTAAAATATTTTACAACCTACCTAAAAAGCTACCTGATTATTCATGAATCGATGCAAAAAAATACTTGGGGTTTTTCCAAAATATAACATGAGGAACATGTTATCGAAATTTCCCACAGTGACTAAAATCATATCTCGTATTGGTTTATTATGATGCTTATTTTTTTGGAATCATATATACAATAATAAATAGTTCAGACCATAAAGGAAGAATCTTTTATTCGCGTGCAATACATATACACATTGATTTTTTGAAATAGGAATGACGTAGATCTTGCTTCTATTGGAGGGTTCACAGATGTCGACAATTAATGTCAAAAACAGGAGAGTGAGAATTTTCTAAAACGAAAACTATTAATTCGCTTAGTTTTTTTCATAAGGTTATGTTAGAAGATTAATATCATTATTATATTAATGTAAAATAATTAAATATTTGTTTTTTTAATATTCGGTTGTTGATAAAAGGTTTTTTCTTTGTGGTCTGAATTATTCAATCTTGTGTGTATAATTCAAAGAAAATTTATCGGAATACTATCAAGTCAATTTAAATTCAATTAATAAACTTTCCGTGTAGTCAAAATATCGTTAATATGTCTATCTTTCTGTTTTGTTAATGAATGTTAGGGATATGCAATCGTATGAACATTATGTTGCCATAACTTTAGCGTATTTACAATCCCTTAAAAGGTGTTTTTTTATAATAACAATAAGAACGATTTTTATGTCGTTGATCTTGTATCCTTTTTTATACATTTTACCTCGACTGACGAACAATCGATAGAAACTCTCAGCAATAGTTAAGTAATATTTCTTCACACCTTGATTGTGTAAATTTGATATAATCATCAGGTAAATGACCTTTTGGCGAATAGGGTCTAGGTAAACATATATCATGGCTCACTTATTAGATAAGTTTTATAATGTCCAAACGTACTTGAAAAGCAAAAGAAGTGCTCGATTCATCAAGACAGTACCTAATAAAAGATCATCAGGATTTCTATTGAAAATATTCGAAGGGAACTTGCATAACTAAGAAACGTGATGCGTGTGGCATTTTCACGCAATGCCAAAGACATTTAATTTAATACAATTTTGTAATAGTTTATAGCTGCTAAGTGAAGAATGCTTAGTGTTTATAATTAATATAATATAGTAAAATTGGATATAGTGTGTAGTTGCAAAATAGTTCAATTTATTTTGTTGGGGCATAAGCAATGGGTCTTCATCACGTCCAGCTTTAATTATAAAACTTATCTTATGAACAATAAAAACATAAAATTTTTACATTAGAGGAAGTCACAAGAATCAATTACCAATAAAGTTTAGCTGGGATTTTTTTTTAACTGGTAGATGCTTTCTTGTTTGAAAGTGGTAGTATAATTTAATTATGTTCATTGTAATAAATTATTTAAATTGCTGGTTAATTGAACTAATTTCACGTGACAAATACAGTAATACGGATTTAAGGAGATAAACGACTTCGTTTAAAATTATCATTGTACAGCTCTACAGTGTATTTATAAAAAATATGAATAAATTGATTTATGATCTTCCATGTTTTGATTTTGTTATTTTAACACCTTGGTCTCTGCTTAAAGAGTGAATATCCGACAGTAAATATTATAGTTAGCTAACGTCAAGGTATTTTTTTACATTGAAGTCAACAAAATTTTCAAATACTTTTATATTTATAATGTATGTGTGGTTTTTCCCATATCTACATTGTAATCAAAGAATGATTCTATCCTCATTATAAATTTTGTTAAAAAGGCTTTATAATTATTTTTGATGACATTTATTCATCAAATAATATTCGTTATAAAATTAACAGCTCGAAATTATCCAAAAATATTTCATAATTTAAAATTATATCTCGTATAATTAAAACAATGCAATCTTCGATACGAGCTGTATAATTTGAACATTTTTTTATAGTTTATTTATGATTTTCAAAGGAATAAAAAATTCAGAGGTCAGAGAAATACCCTTATTAATGACATACTTGTTGATAATCAAGCATAAAAAAATACTAGTAAACATTTAATATGGTATAATACAGTACATCAAACACTTATGACTTTGGATGGGTTTTAATTATAATATTAAAATAGGTTTGTCGCATCTGTATACAATATTGAAGGATATGGAAGATTATCCACGGTAAATAAGGAGTGCTGTTTAAAAATGTCACCATAAAAAAAACAAGTTGACCATAAACAATAAATTGCTCTTCGTCTACATTTTCCCAGCAGCGATCGTTTTCTACATATCATGTAATCAAAAGAGACCTTCACAACCCGGAAAATGGCTAAATTCGCTTCACTAGGAAGGCTTCGCTACTGACATCGAAGAGTTTATTGGAAACGAGTGAACTTTTATTTCCTGTTCAATTGTATATTGTAGCAAAGGATGCAAGGCATTCAACCGCTGTGGGAAAAAATCAAAATGTTAAGAAATATATCCGTATTTTGTACAACCGACATCGCTTTAGTGTTACGCGATATTTATGATTTTTTACACTACTGAAATAGATTATAAACGTTACATAACAATTTAAGCCTTGCTGACTAGCTATGAAACGTTTTTTTATAGCCATTACTCTACCTTCATCGTTCACTTTCGAGTTGTATTGAAATCTAATTGTATTGAGGAAAATATATTAACAGATTACATTACAAAAATATGTAGTAATAATTATAAAGTAAAAACGAATTAATTTTAATTTAACAAAAAAATCATAAAATTTTACACACACACAAATACAATGAAAATACATGGTATTAAAATTATAGCTTACTTTATTTATTTTCTAAATCAACACAAAATAATTATATATTTTACTTTTACTTTTCTGTATCATTTATTTGCTATACTGTAGGTTAATTAAACGTTTTTTGTGCAATGCTATAATTCTTGGCTTTTATTATTTATTTGTTTTAATCTAAAATAACAATGAAGATTAAATGTTGTATTTGTAAGATATCCATTCACGATGTTTAGTCGAGACGACGGAATTGCAACGAGCGAATAAACAGCAAGGACAAACAGCGAGTTAATTCTGCTATAATTCACTTTCACTTTCAAAGCGTTACTTGATTTTGCGCTTAAACTTAGCTCGGCGGTATTATAGGTAATGTTTTTATCATTTAACGCGCATCTTTAAAGGGACATAGTATTCTTGGCTATCTTTAGAGGTCAACAGCCATATGAACAAATAAATAAAATACGCATGACAGATGAAGGTACGAAACAATTAATTGTCTATGTATAAAGCAAATTTGAAAAAGGAACTTTTGATAAAACAAGTTATAGCGATGAATCAAGGTATTTTCCCATATATGGTCACATTTCATTTTATTTTGAATTTAAATATAGAACTTTGTATTATATAATACAAAATGTTCGATGGTTACATTCATTTTGACAGATGAGTTACGTATTGTTAAAGGTTGCATAATATACTTTTATGATATAAATATACATCATAAATCATTCTAGCTATTTATCTAATTCTGTGGTTTAGTAATATTGATTTTATACTATATTTTTGAATCATTCACGTCTAGCCTAATGTCAATAGAGCGGCATCTAATACAGTGATTCTAATTGCTTGCCAATATGGTCAAATTTTCATATTATAACTATATATTAATGTCACACCAGTATAGGAAATACTATATGCAGGAAATATATAAAAATGTGCTACTGTTAATAAATATTATTTTAGTATTTGTATGCACAAATTAACTGCTTTTATAATACAATTATATTTATCACGCACAGTTTTCGATACTTGTCAATTATTTTGCTTACATAGATATTCGTGCCTAAAATGAGTATTTACAAAATAACTTTGAATTAATATGAAGACACTTTAATTAAAGTATTGGTAAACGAGAGTTGTGTAAATTTTAAATAATAATTGTGTAACGGAACAATATATTTGATTTCATGGCATGAAATAATTTATAATATTTAGTGAAATATATGCTTTTTAGAATTATCGTTAACATGTGAAAGTTTTGAAATATAATACAAATTAGCATTAACGATAGAAATAAAAAAAAATCATCCTACACACATGTTTAGACACCTATTAGTAAATTTCTCTTTTGTTTGCTTTTTTTTTAAATAGGAATAATTCGCACATAGTTTTATTTAATTTATGTATACGTAGAGAACTACGCCCACTAAAATATTGCTAACAAAAAGGTTAACGTGTTAAATATTTTTATTATTGATTTTTTTCTTTTTTTGAAATCAAATTTTTGGATTGTTAAGATCTATGACGTCTAAGCATCAGAGTTTATGGAGCCTCTTTCATCCTTTATGGATTGATTTACTTTTTGTTTACTTTTTCTGTTGTTGCTAATAGAATTTAATCGCTGCAGAGCTGAGCAATCCACAGTGAATCTGATTCACGTATACAATACACGCATTATAATTATATTTACATACCTACATACTATACACGTATATATACATATAAATACGTATACAATACGTAAGGAAGTGAATTAAGAAAGGTTGGTAATGGTATTGTATAGTAAAAATATATAACCGTAAATACATCACGCACAGTATCTACAAATTATTGATAATGTCGTAAAGAATTTTACAACACGTGTGAAGCGGACTTTTAACGGTCTAAATTTTAAACATTTATGTTTTTTAATCACTTAAATTATGATGATTTTCTTAAGATAAGTAAAATAATAATGATGATTGGTGCACACGCAATAAAAATGAACTTTGGTAATTTTCTAAGTGAATGAATCAATGTATTTATTTTACAAATGAAAATTAAACAATTTTCATTCTAATAGAGCAATTTTCTACAGTAGCTTACAGCAGAGTTCTAGCATAACTTTAAATAACATTTTTCGTTCAAGCCGTCCGGATTAGTTCTTTCAAACAGGTATTTCCAAATACGATATATTATGTATATATTTAGACGTGTAAAGTACATTTCCTGCAATATTTTACTTCAAAATTATAACTTTGATTATATTATAATGTGTTATAATAAATTCAACGTTTTATAATATAAAATAATAATAATAAAAAATAAACAAAAATTCCCACTCCAGTTAAAAAGATGTTCACTTGTTTGGTGACATTCATAGAACAATTCAGATCTTGGCTTGTCTAATGAAACTTGTTTATTGTAAATTCTGTCATTAAGTGCAATAATTAAGATAGTTAAACGATATTCGTGACGTAATACATACATAATGGCATTAGCACCGACACTTTCAAAAACTATGATAACCGATTGATGCAACATAATCAATACATACTATAACAACATTTAATATTATTTATTTTTTTCAAAATATAATGTTAACAGTGGGTCATGTTATTCAACTTCAATGAAGCTAGTCTAGCCTTGCGAAGTAAAAGAGCAAATGACAATAATTATATTTAATTGACGATGTAATATATTAAATCAATTTAATATTATATATATATATGGATTCAGTTTCTTAAAAACCACATAACGGCCACGAGTCAATTGCATAATTTAATCCGTAATAAAGGTTGAATGGTCTAGAATTAAAATTAATTATATTGTAAAAAATGTAACATTTAAAAATATATATCGATATAATTTGTATTGTCGACTAAAGGTACTACATGGGATTTCAATATCATATTTGAACTGTTGAAATTTTAAATATATTCATCGTAAACACATTAAAAGAAACGATTTTATCATTATATTAAACATTTAATAAAAAAATATTTGCATTTTTTTACTAAGCATAGTATTCTGTTATTCACTAGATAACGTTATTGTTAAACGGATTATTGAAATAATTTCATCGAAATATATATATCTTTTTTTAAGCGTCGCTGTATCGAATTAATTTTTTGACACAAAATATTTAATAATGTCCATTTTTTATGAAGCTCCGTATTATTTTTAGTGTCATAATTGATTGCAAATATCAAACATTGTATAAATTAACAAAAAATGTTAAATATTTTATTGTAATTATGAAAAAAAAAACACTGATTAATATCAAAGCACAAAACGATTTACAGAAAAATGCAACTTGTATTATTTTTAACAAAATATTTCAGAATAATTTGAAAAAAAATATGTGAATGCATTTACCTGCTCATAAACATAAGGGCGATAATGAAAAGGTATTTCGCCTCCATCGCTGGTAATTCAATGATGAATGTTTGATCACTAGATATAATTAAAATCGCTACCACTCAACTAGAGTCCACAAATGCAACTGAGCTACAATCTGTCGCGTACTCCTAAATAAAACTAAGTTGTGATAGGGGTATTGCAACCTGTTTTATATCAACGGCCCTGGAGGAAGTAGTTTCGTAACATCGCATACCAACCATCGGCGAGCGGAACGTTTTATTAAAAGAAGACACTACACCAATACGGCATAGTCATGTGAATCGATGTGTTGAATATATTACTGTTACAAAACTGTATTTTTTTTTATTTTTGAGATTCAATTTACTTATAAAATATAATGAATAAATTAATTGAAACAAATTTATTCATAAGATGAAAGCTGTTTTGAATCTTGTGTTTATTATCCGGTTTTATTACATAACGTAAATAAAAAAATAGTTTATAATGCTTGCGATGAGCGATGCCGGTTCTGATCAAAAAACATATTGTGGAAATATGTACTAAAAATGTGTTTTCATTATTTAAAATATCATGCCTTTCCATCAAGAAGTGACAGTTAACACATTAAAAGTAAAAAAAATAGTAATATTTTACATTTAATAAAAATAACTTGATAATAGCAACTTTAATAAACAAGATTTTTTCCTGTATATATTTTATGGCCATACTGGAAAAATTGACCAGGTGCAAAATAGCTTATTTTTCTGATAGCACGTCTCATATTGAATATTTTTTCCAAGCAACTAATATTGCCCGACTACGTTGAAAAGTTGTTAGTTCCATCGTCACAAGACATACATTTCATTACTTTACCTTATTGTGTGATGGTTTTTCATTTTGGTAGCGATAATTGTATGCACATATTTAAATAAATATTATAGTTGATAAATATACAAAATACTTGTTACTTTTTGAAAAAAGAAAAAGAAGGATTGAATTGTGAACGTTTAATTGTGGAGTACCCTTTCAGTGCGACCAGTCCAATAAATAACCGAGAGATTCTCAGTTCAATTAATAAGTAAACATTATTTAACATCTGAGACTTAACAGAGAGAACTCACCACTTAACAGCTACAAAGAAAAATATATATCACTATTTTGATCGATTTTTCTTTATAAGACTCAATTATAATAAAACTATAAACTTAGAAAGCAGCAGCGTTATTTTTTGGTACTGCACAACACCCGAAACTGTAAAAATTACACTTCGCTTTCATGGTAAAACCTAATATAAATAAATTCTCATATTCTAGTTTTATATTATAAATAAATATAGGAAATGAATTAATGTAAAACTGTTAACTCTATTTTGTTGAATTTAGTTTAAATTGCTTGAATAAAAATTTATTTGCTTATGCTCGTGATATTGTTTTATGAAAACATTTAAAGTACACTGAATTAGAAAACAAATAAATAATCACTTCAAAAATTAATTTTATTATTAAACTATGTACACTTCAAAAAATTTTATCACTCACAACTCAAATTTCGCCTTTTGGCATCTTCATGCATTCTATCACACGAGTACCATAAACTTGACTTAGTCATTAAACAGTTTGCATTAGTTATATTCAAGAGGAATCTCAAAACATAAAGACTCTAAAGCTACAAGCAAAATAATTTGTACAACTACTGAGATGATTACAATTAAATCTAAAATTGTGAAAGATGTTTTTTTTTATTTTGATTTTTATTAAATTCCATTATGAACCTTCAGTTGATATCGGAAATAGTTTAAATTCAGAAGTGATAATATTACTGTAGCATAAAATAAACATTTAAATTATGAATAAAAAGTGAGCCAGTTGTATTCACAAGCGAAGTGTTGCGCACGACTGCCTCAAATCTCATATGAGGCATCGTATCATTATGAATACGCTGTGTTGTTATGATAATGTTAATTTTTCCCCAAGCTCTGTGAGAAGGAAAGATCTTTGTCTTTCCTTCCTCAGCAAACGCGTTTGGATCGCTGTTTTTTCACGTACGGGTTTTTTCTTCTAATGACAGTTTACGCGCACGAATCAATTAAAATTTTGCAGCAAATTTACATACTTATAGTAATTTATAACTTGTCTAATCAGTGTTTTGTTTTGAATTATAATATTGATATAAATATATTAAAGATAGCTGTATTAAAAAAAAAACAAATATTGTTTACAACCGTAAATAATAGAACACACGTCTTTTATAATATGTACTTTTGCGATAATCTGAAATTATTTAGAGAGTTGAAAAGCTATACACCATCTAAGAAGCTAATTCTAAAACTTCTTGGTAAAAAAAAGTGTTCAAGTATAAATTTTACATACTACACGACAACGTCGTCGATTTAGTGATTTTTGTTCTTGATCACCTCGTTTCTTATATGTTTAATATTGTTTCTTAAGTATACGATATTTTATATTGATTAAATATTCATTGACGTGATATATACATAAATTCGAAACTTTAGGTTTTAATGTATATACTATTTGTTTACGAAACCATGGTGAGTATGTCTTTTTCTAATCGCTTATTTCAGTGGCATAACTATAATAAACAATAAAATATGTTGCACTTTCTCCCTGCAAACCTTCCAAGTTAATTATTCACTAAGAATATAATCCTTCATCTTAAAACAACAGTGATACACTGATTTTTCATTTTTGGTCCATTCTGAGCTAAACAAAATATTATCAAACACCGAAAATTTCAATCAATAATTCAATTTCATTTGGGAAAACAAGACTTAATTTCAGTTCAATAATAAGCTCTTACACAAAATTTGTGACTCGTTTAACTCGCTTTTATTTTAATATATCAACTATCAACATATTGCAATCAGTCGTCTCAACAGTTGAGACATTAACACACAGCGGAGTGCAGATTTATATATCACTACTGTTTTTATTTGCCAGGATGTAATTTGAATCTTCCCTGCATTTGAGGTGCCTCTTAAAAAGACGTAACACTAGGATTTCACTGTTTTGTTTATTTATGACGATAGCATTAAAATGGACACTAATTTTGAAATAATTCGTGATAATTGTAATTATTAAACCATGTTTGAGATCTATAATGCAAAATAATAGACTGTGGACTTGCATTGCTTTACATTCACCGCGATGCTGTGTTCAATGAAAACGAGGTGATCGACACTAACTATACAAAAAAAAAAAAAACACTTGTAAGATATACACAGATATATGTAAGTGTTCTATCAATTTTTGTTGTGTGAATATTAAAATCCTATTGCTTTTTCAAGCAAAATGATGCTCATACAATAATCCCAAAAAACATTGTTTATCTGATTTAACACCGGGCAAATAAAAAGCAAGTATTTTTTTTATTGCGAATTTTGAGAACATTCAAAAATGTATTTAATAATGATTATAAGTAGATCGTTTTTTTCTTGTTTCTATATTTCATATTTTAAATGTAACTGAAGTGTTTCTTTTTATATGTAATAAAATATATTATGTGCATTTAATTAAAATATTAATTTAGTCTTGTATACTGATGAATTTGATACGTTAGCAATAAATTAAGATGTTATTGTGACAGCCCTCGTTACGTCTACACGACATGTTAAGATACATCGATCTTTTCATTTTATTTATACCTGAATGTGGTTTTTTTAATGTATAGAAACTCAATATAGATGTCACTATGCACATTCACCATAATACAAAAAATATATATGGGAATACAATGGAAATGATTTTTGAAATATCATGGACACCGATGTCCGCTGGGGTATCAAGTGTTTAATAACATCAACCTAAAGTAGTAATGCAAACTTTAAAATTACCAACATATCAGACAATCTTTCTGTAATAGAAATTAAATTTAATATTAATATAAAAAAACGTGTGTTTATATGTTTCTTAGTTATTTCCACTTGTAGAAACCAATATTGCATTTATGCAAAACACTTTGATATAAGATCTCCCAAAAACCGTGATATTTCCGAGAATTTGAGCGAATGCGGTTTATCCAAATATTTGACAAAAAATATAATTTACAAAGGAATAATCTCTGTAAATTACTTCTTTTTAACGAATAAAACATATTTTTTACTGTTTACCTGTAAGAATATTTATTCCCATTATCATAATTAATGCCGGCATGACGAGAATGCAATGTGTCGTTATTCTATTGTATATTACAAACTTTGTATTTTTTCTTTCAATTTGGTCGTCATGGAAACGTAATAAATTTAAAATAATTATAAGGTATTTTTTATATTCACATCATTAATCCAAGATTATGAATAAGGGTGATGGGTGGAATTCCAATATCAAATCTGAATTGTTGAACTGTGTTTTGGTAAATTAATATTCAAATGAAAAAAAACAATTATTTTTCAACACCTTCGGGTACCAACAATGAGGTGTATTTTTTATTGTAGAATCCGGTGCTTTTAGTTTATGCTATTTTACAATTATCCGAAACCTTTGGTGAAATAATATGAAACTTACCCCTTTCACTGTATCATTAACTTGTAATAAAACTACGAAAAAATTGTGTTTTATAGATTTAAATGAAATGCATTTTCACCAAAGTTACAGGAAATATTTTAAAAATTTTAATTTATAAAACTATCAACCTTTTTATCTACTTATAAACATGTATAAATAAAATACTAAGAAAAATATTTACGTACGGTATAAATATGGTTAATATACTATTATATATCATTCCGGGCATTAATAGTATATACCAAGGTGTCCAACCTTTTGATCTCTGGGAGCTAATTTTCTATTTAAAATTTTCTTGGAATCGACTTCTAGCAAAATTCTTATGGACAATTTAATTAATATTTAATATTATTCTTCAATGTTTAAATTACGCTGTCTTTTATTTTCACGGTTCAATAATGAAAACAATTTTAAGCCAGCTAGTTCGAATTTAAGTGCATCATTTTTATTGTTAAATTTTTTTCTTGATGTATTTCGGGATCGGCCAAATTTTGGCACGCGATCGACCGGTTGGACACCCATGGTGTATCGACTCTGTCACCGAATATATTAAGAATTTTGTATGGTTCATGCAAGTTGTTTCAAAAAATGTGACACCGGAAAACTTGTTATGGAGAGCCAAAAAGTAGAGCGAAAAATAGTATTTAAAAATTACTAAGCTTCCTTATGAATGTTCTAAGCTTGCATTTTATAGCAAGTATCCTTGGAAGAACCGCGATAACAAGATTTCGAATAGGAATTAAAAATATAAACACATTTATTTTTTAAATGATTTGCAAAGTTCGATGACATTTGTGTGTCTAATAGATCACAGTGTTTCACTAATGACATGTCGTATAATAATTAATTCGAATTGATGTCATTACTAAATCGATACTACAGCAACGGAATTACATATAGTGTTATAATGGGTTTACATTATAATGCCTTATCTGATGTATAATATGTTTCAATTATAATGAATAAAGAAATAATGAATAATGTCAATTTTGATATCTCTCTGACCAAGTGACACAGCTCAAGGTTTTCTTTTTTATATTCGGCATTCGAATCTCTAAATAGATGTTCACTTGAACGGTGATAATTTTTTTAACATTCAAATTTTCTGTAGAACACAATTTATCGCTATCAATTCACCGGCAGCATTTAATCGCTAGCAGTTTATCGCCGCATAAAATTCTTCAGCATATTTATTTGTTTCATTCATAACAGATTATTTTTCTACATTAAAGTTTGATTGAGTTATAATAAATTTGAAGTGACGATAATTTTATATGTACATATTGCAGCAGTAAAATAACGGGCAATTAATTGCTGACGATGAATTTCGGGTGATATATTTTCCCCTGTCCATTACCAAAGACATTAGAAAAGCTGCATGATTGACATTTCTGGTGATGGTTGTCGGACAACAGATGAAATATGCTCGAGTTGTTTTTTCTACACGAGTTGATATTGGGTTACTTAATTTATATTGTATTTGAATTATTTATTGAGAAAACTAATATAAATTAACCTTGCATTTTTTGTCTGTATATAACATTGAAAAACATTTAATCTCGTCAGTTTCGACTGTTAATTTATCATCAACTTTTGGTTGATTTTCATAATAAGCACATTAAATAAGTATGTTATATTTTTATTTTTTAAATTTTATTAATGTAAAATACATAATGTAATTAGATGTAAAAACTAAAAGAAGCAGGTCTTGACTTTTGAGATCTTACCACAAAAATGCTATTTTTTGACTTTTTAATTGAAAGGCAACAAATACAAAAGTTGACCAAAATTGACCTTGGTGTGGATGGGCTGCAATATTGACAAAAATGGGACGCACTGTATAACAACACTGACAGAACTCAACAGTAAATAACATGATGCCCCTACAAAACGTCCTGGTGAAAATAAATCGAAATTGGTTTCGAAAAAAAAACGGTCAAATAGTTGTAAATTAAAATTTATATTAAGTCCGAGACGGTTTAATTGTAAGCCTAGAATTTAAATGTACATTTTCGTTATAAAATACATTAGTAAAGTAATAACAATTATTTTAATAACGTCTTTAAAATAAAATAAAGATAAGTGACTGCATTCGTCTGTTTTATTTTTTTGTTTCCTCCTTAGAGAATAAGGGGACTTATTTTTTTAACATTTCTTATCTCTATTACAAAAGATATTATTAATCATATTTAAATATTTAAAATTTGTATTTAATTTATTATTCATGAATAGTTAGAGTGTCGTAGCGTAATTTTTGTGGGCGTAGACAAGGTTTCCCCGAAAAAATATATCATATTTTTTTTCAACATTTATCTCAGATAAATCTTAAATATATATATACGTTGTATTCTTAAATTTTAAACATTTTTTTTTGTATATTTAGTTATTGTCAACTGAATTTTTTTAATGAATCGACTAAAATTATTTCAATTTTCATTGTGTTAGATGATAATACGTGTGATGACAAAAACCGTACTTTAAATATTTTTATATTTAATTTGTGATATCGACTGAAGGTGCTTGATGGAATTTTAATATAAAAATTGAATTTTTGAAACATTGCATATTTGTGTCCACATGTTTTATCTTTAACGTCCCGGGTTTTACCTTTTGGCATATTCATACATACTATCACACACATGCAACTGAGCAGACATATATATTTTTATACTATAAGAGTAATTAATTTCAAAGGAAAAACACAGACCCTAAAGCTATTACTAATAAACCCTAATACTATTGATTTAATAAGTATGATAATCAATTTCCTGTTGTTAGTTTTATAAATTCAAAATAATGTTAATAAGCCATTCATGAAAGGATACTACAACGAATAATTATCAACTATAATTAAAATGCAATTGGTAAATTTTAAACTTAAACATACCTACCTAATTAATTTATCTTGTATATAACCAATGCAAACTGTATTGTGTATTATTTCTGTTGCATCATTGTGATAGAATGCATGAATACGCCGGAAAGCGAAACCAGGTGATTTAATGACAAGACATGTGGAATCGTACAAAATTCAAACATTTGAAATTTGTGTTCTATTTATTTGATTATATGATATTACGTGCGATAAAATTGCTATAAACAAAAACTTTCGGTAAAAACTTTTTACCTGGCAATAAACTAAATAGATTTAAAATTGGAACTCTTACTATTATAACGCTATCTTTGATAAGTACTATAAATTAGATAATATATTTTTTTAAATTGACAACACTATATTTTGTTTAATATCTGAACGTGTTATTTAACTCTATCAAAAGGGGGCTACCTGTGATTACAAAGCCTCTACATCCGTTTATATGGTTTTGAAAATATTTGCGGTTTTTAAACCATTTGTCAAACAGTCCAATTAGTTTTTTATTCTTTCATTAATATCTTGCGGTTGACACTATGAATATATGAATAATTAAATAAAGTTTTCCTACACGATATTCAGTGTCCACTTTTCATTAAGAGTCTAGTTTTATCAGTATCGCATCGCGTTATGGAAGGCGGCTGTGAATATCTCCAGTGGCATACGTAAAATTACTGGAGGTGGCGTAGCCAATTTTTAGCCCTCTGTCTGCTTACGTCTCAACTGTTGAAACGGCTGATTTTACTGTGCTGATAGTTGATACCAGAAAATATATGAATTAACAGTGGTTTACACCTTCTTGTACTCGCTAATTTTTGAGTTAATGCATTGTTTGTTTTGTCCTGACAAAATAAATAAGATTGTTTCAATCCATTATTATTCAATAAATTTTTGAAGTCTAGGTGTTGCAACATCCTTCAAACGGCTCAGCAGGGAATGAGTTAAAAATTGTTTATTACTTCTTTCTTGTCTGAATATAGTATAGTAATCAAAAAAAACCGACAATATCAGTTCATATAAAATATCGTCGTACTTGAACATTTTAGTACATTTCATGTGAAAGTGTATTTTCATTAGATGGTAATCAAACTCACCCACTGACTATAATATTATCTATGGTTTAGATGAAGGGTTTTAAATGTATATAAAACCACTGTTAAGTATCTAATTATATATATTTTCACTGGTATGTTAAATGATATCGTAACTAGAATGTCATGGAATGTGGTTTCATTTTAACTTATGATATCGACCGAAGATGCTTGATAGAATTTCTGAAGATGTCGAAAGGCGAAACCCGGGTTGTTAGTGACAAAACATGTGGAATCGTACAAAGTTGTAGCAATACAAATTTGAATGTGGTTTCACTGAATCGCCGAAAAAAATACATTTTTAAATGATATACAGTATCGCTAGAACATATACTCATTATGTCCAGTTACATCAATGTGATATCGATGTCTATAAACGAAGTTTCCAAGTATGGTAAATGGATGATGGATTGGCCGCCATTTTAAAAAATGCGAAATGGTGTTACATTCAAAACGACGCATGTTCGACCTTATGTTAACATGCATATTAACCCTCTCACTGCTGAGCCACATAAAGGATATTCCAACTCCGAATGCATTCAACCCCTCTATAGTGTAGAGAATAGAACTATGCTAAAGGAATACACAGTAATATGAGACTAGGCACTCATACTAAATTTGAGGTTAGGTTCTTTCAATTGTATTTTGGGAATTTTTCGAAATCAACAAATAAAATATTTTCATATATTAAATGATGTTGGATTTAGTTCGTTATAACAAAAAACAAAAGCTACTGATAATATATATTTTCAATACAAGTATAAAAATTATGTATCAATAAAATAATATATGTATGAAAATTTTAATTTGACCTTGAAAGTTAACAATAAAGCTTCCACATACACTATAGAAAATTTCTCTATAAGAGAAACGTTCGTATGAGTCGTTAGCAGTCTTTATTGGGTTACACCTCCCATATCAGTAGAAAGTTATGAAATAATCTTTTAATTTACAATACGATATCAATTATCAAATGTATCATGTAAATGTAAATTTATAATACACATACAAATATTATAGTCCGGATTGACTAAAATATAAAACGTACTGCAATATTTTACACTGCAGTTTGAGCTATCTTAGTTTTGAAAATTAATAATACCAAGGTTGATTATTCACACCGGTTAAAGCAGTTTGTATTTGCAGTGCAGTAACTATTTGCAATAGTTAAAACCAGATTTAAATGCAACATTCATTGGTTTCTTTAATACCTGCATATTACAGTACAGCTTTTGTGGATGCAATTTACTATTACCATGAACTAGCAACAAACTATTATAGTTACAAGTTACCTAAAACCGTTGTCTATGCTCGTTGTCTAAAACCGTTGAATATACAAGTAAAAAATCAATGAGTAAATGTGTGTTTGTCCTTTACACATTACTATACCATTCATCTAATCAATATGAGACTTTACAAATTTATTATGTAGACTCCCACAAATGTTTTCAGCATACCGCTTCTTCCCCAAATAATAAATAAATAGAATTGAAACGATTAAATTGTTTGTTATCATAACGAGTTTCTTTGAATTTCCTTACTTTGGGATCGCGACAATGCGCGACGGGTCAGCTAGTATTTAATAAATTATGAAGAATTGAACGTTTACAGTTCATTACATGTGGAAGTTTCTGATGGAAATCTCTTTTTGCACGTTAGATACGCTCCAAAGACTACCGATTAAAAAAGATAAAGTGTCCATATAAAAATAGTAGATTAGTTCCAATCCGTTCCACCAAATAAAAAAACATATTTTAATTATAATAATAAACATGTTCATTTGCCGTAATGAATTAAATAATTATATTTTCCACAGTATATAGATTAAAAAAATATAATTTAGATGGCGTAGTTCGATTTACAGCGTTATGACTTTGGGATATGAGCCAAGATATAATATTTGTCGAAGGTTTGATAATAGGACTTGAATGATAATTACTAAGTCTACGGCACAATCTTTAAGCAAGTAATAAAATAGCTCGCAAAGCGATGCCATATTTTAAATCAGTGGTCCGAAAACTTTTGTCTTCCACGGCACACCAATACTTTTTTCCAAAATTTTGCAGCACACCACAAATCAATATTTATTTATGAAAATCGAATATACAACACCGACACATTTGTTAAACCTTATTTTTTCTGCATTTTTTACTTTATGTTCTTGTAAATTTACGTTTTATATTGTAGATTGCATGTATAAATTTATGTTCTAAAAACATATAATACGAAGAAAAAATAATTGTTTCTGCTTTCATGTGATAAAATATTCACAAAATACTGTAACGTGTAGACGAATTATGTGACTCTTCTTCTATTAGAATAATGTACTGCGGCACACCAAGTATTGTCTGTCGACACACCGATTGCGAAGCACTGTTTTAAGGTTCTGAAGAAACCGAAAGGTGAAAAAATACACCTGTAACCCTTTGAGCGCGAGGTCATCAATTTATAATAACGGTTCCGTAGTCAAAGCCAAATTAATAAATGCAATAGTAAAAAAATGTGTCCGAGTAATCAATTTAATTGATCATATATAACTGTATATAATATTGGTAAATTCAGGCTTAGTTCCTTGTTATTTGACTTAATGACGAACATTGGTATCAACCTTGCTTGCAGTAGTGCAAAAACCGCAAAATCTTTTCGATAATTTTTAAAAGTTCATCGCACTCAGAAAACGAGATCAAATAGTTCTTACTTTCGTTGCAGTTAGTTTCTCAAGGTAAAGGTAATATTGGTCGTTATGGTTTTATATTATTTAATTATTTAAGTAAATTTAACCAAAAACCCTCTTATGGTTTCGAACCGAACTATATCTATAACCATGAACCAGGTTATAATACACAAAGCTAATGACAGTAGTACATACAATATGCATTTTTAAAAGTAGGGCCTTCAATTTGATTCGAGTTATTTGATTTCATTGGTTACCAAAAATATAGCGTGACTGTATCCACGTACATCAATTGGCGTGAGTTCACCTTTTAAAACCTTAATATATCCTTATTTCTGAACAAAACAAAACAAGAACTGTTCAACATGGAGAAAATTCAAATATTTTTTTTCAATTTTGCAATATGTACTTTCATCATAAAAAAATATTTATGGCGTAACCTCGCGAGAAAGTTTAATGTGAACTGTAAACTTAAGATTTTTATGTTTAACTAACTTTTATTGATTGATTGAATTGAAATGTACTTGTTGACTCCATTATAATACGGTGAAAAAACTTTAATGTATTCAAGTAAAAGGCTATCAACTATATACCATATATTTTTTCACCGCATTGAACTTTGATCGAATCTACTGTAATTTATGATATTGACTGAAATTTGAATTGTTAAAACTTTGTACGATGTCACATATTTTGTGACTAACGACCCGGGTTTCGCCTTTCGGCATCTTCAGGCATTCCATCACACGGATGTAACAGAACTGACAGTTAGTGACAAAACATGTGGAATACACTATAAATAAGCGTATTGAAATATTGATCATTATAAAAAACTATCTACGGGGATAGTTGAAAAGTTTTTTATTTAATATTTGTAAAGTTGTTTTTTCGAAATAAAAGTGAAGTAAAAAAAGACTAAAATTTTATGGTTGTATAAATATAAAATCTTAATATACAGTCCTGTCACTTTTATTGTGTTTACTGTCACTTCTTGGTGGAAAGGCGTGGAATTTTAGAAATATCAGTAGTACTAGTTATTAGTTGATAATTCTCTTGATGATCGAAACCAGTTCTAGTCTTTAAAATGTAAAATGTTGGATAAAGTATTGTATTTTTTATTATGTTAAATACAGGCGTATTTAAAATTTTAAACCTTTAGTTATATACTAAATGATTTTTTTTTTTATTATTTTTATTTTCAAGCCCTGCAATAAAATTATCAATTAAGTTCATATGTTTAGTAGAAGGTTTTAAAAACCACAAATAAAACAATTCCGTTTTAAAATTTGATCCGACATTCGGATGTGGCATGTCCAAGTTCAAATGAACGAAAGCTAGTCAGGTTATTGCTTGATATTTAAAATGGATTATAATGTGACTCATTGCTCTAAATTACTGCCCAATAAAAAAATATTATACAGTGTATTAACTCGGTCTCTGAAAGTAATCCACTCGGCAATCACATACAATTTGAGGCGTTGAAAATCAAAAACCGTTTTGTCCATATTTTATTTCATTGAAAAAATATGCATTTAAAAACGCTTTTCAAAATCTGACTATAAATACTTTATACGAAAATTAATTTTAAGATTTTTAATGAAGTTCAAAGTCCGATTAGTTAATTGATTGAAGTGACATTTACTTGGTAGAAGTCCATTATAACACAGTGAAAAAATAGCAATTTATTTTATTTGTAAAAAAAGTATAAGACATATAGTTGATAGCTATTTCAGCTTACGCCTTCATCAAGACTATGAGTATAAGACTAGCAACTAAAACACATTGCTATTTTTTCACGGTATCAGATAACTTTTGGGCTAAAATAAAGCTCTTGAAAATTGCTGAGATATAGCGAGCCCTTTTCTACATATGAAAATGGCAGCAAACCACTTTCTATAGATATATTATAGTATTTTAAATAATAAAAACTTATTTTTTCAGTTTTATTTCTATAATATATTTTTTATGGTTTCGTTCATCGCGAGCATTGTCTGCCAATATCTGACAATATCATAATCAATAAAAACTAATTAAAATAAATGATATCGATTGAAGGTGTTTGATAGAATTTTAATATAAAAATTTTACTGTTGAAACTTTATACGATTCCACATATCAGTGTCGTTGCATACTTGTAATATAATGCCTGAAGATGCCGAAATGTGAAACTTGGGTCACTAGTGACGAAACATGTGGAATCGCGCAAATTTTTAACAATCCGAATGCTAATAATATCGACTGAAGGTGGTTAATGGAATTTCAATATTAAATTTGAATTGTTAAAACTTTGTGCGATTCCCGGGTTTCGCCTTTGGCACCTTCAGCCATCTTATGCATCCGTGTGATAGAATGCCTGAAGATGCCGAAAGGCGAAACCCGGGGTCGTTAGTGGAAAAAAATGTTGATTCGTACAAAGTTTCAACAATTCAAAATTTATATATATATTGTGAGCTAAATTTAACACGTATAAAAAAAAACAAAAGACTTAAGAAACTTATTTAAAATGTAATGCATTTCCACCATGGAGTGACATTTAACAGATTCAAGTACTTTGCAGTTAACAAATTCTACTGATTAATTAAATTAAATAATTGACGCACATTTTTTTAAAGAGTTTTTTTTTCATCGACGTTAGTATGACATAGTAATGTGATGCAAAATAAAGGCTTATATAAATAAATTAACTTACGTATATGAAAATCAATCATGTTACGCAATAGCATATGATACATCAAAAATGGTATAGGTACCCAATTTGCCTTAATAACACCAATGCCCATATGCGATGACGATCAAATTCCCCGGTGAATTATTTGTGACGCTGAGAGAATTTCGTATAGCCGCGTGACGTACAACAGGTAAATGAAATCGGTGGGGATTTACCTGTGCAATCTTAGGCGAGTGGAATGGCTCGGTCGGTGATATATAGATGTCGTTAACATCGCTTACATATTATTAATAATAATAAGCAGAAAATTTGCTCGCAATGTATTCTTGGGAAATACTCTATTATTACGCGTACAGTACTATCACGTTTAAGCCTATCGTTAATTCAACTGAGTTGTACGTGTTATATGTATACACGGTTGGCAAATATTTTTCTAGTCAAACCGGGAAACTTTCCCGATAAAGAAAATCAACAATATTAATTCCATTATTTTTTTCTTACTTCCTAAGTTTACGGCTGGCTTGGGCTGGTGTGTAGCCATTATTTAATTTATTTTAAATAAGAAAATAATAAATAAAATCAACAAATTTTACCACTAATAATTTATTAATGGGAACAAAAACAATGAAAAATAATAATCTGAAATTCAATTAAAAAATATGCAATCAAATAAAATTTGATATAATTTTGACTAGACTTTACTTTTTGCCAGCAAAGATGTCAAGTATACAGTGGCATACACTCGTGTCTATTTGCATTCGTTTTCAATAGCACTTCAACACTATGCACAAACTATCATATATGTAGACGAAAATACTTAAAAACTTTGCAGGATAGACCGATTTAAAAACTGGGACTATTAGATGTCCTGAAATGTTCGCTTACACGATTAAGACACAAGGCCTAAAACTGGTAACAATCCCGATTCATTGGGACACTCGGCAACCTGTATATACAGATTCATTTGATATGTTACTTAGAAAAAAATATTTACATGACAATATATAAATCTATTAAATGAGCGTACATTATTTAATGGAATCACGGAGAATTGTTTACATTTTAGTCATGACTTAACTATTTTTCTAATTAAATTAATTGTTTTTTTAATTTTTTAAATTCTATCATGAATATAATGGTACAGTTTAGCTTAGACATGTATGCAGCCCGAGTAGGAAAAAGGTTAAGCACGGCTGCTAATGATTTTATTGATTTGCGATTTTGTTTCACATTTTTACCTGAAATTGCTCAAAGATTAAATTAATAATCATTACAATAGATCAAAGGTTTTTTTAGCACGTATGAAAAATTTTAATATTTAATTAAATAGCATAATACATGCCAAATAACTATGAATGAAAAACGCTGGAAATAAATGTATAACATCACATTTATTTATTTATTAAGCAATTCTGTTGAACATTGTTAATGCTTTTACCATTGGCATCACCATTAGTAGATTGATTCTATACGTTGGAAGAACAAACCATGGCATGAGATGGCAGAATTCTCATTTTGACCTCGAATTAGTCGAAAGAAATATGCGGCTATATTCATTTCTCTTCGATTTTTTAAACCATTAAAAGTGAGCATACCTAAAAGAAAGTCAGTTGGATAAAGCCACGGATAGTATTCGTATGCCATCAAGTAAAGAAGTCTCAAAAATTTCTTCTGAATCTTTACCACCATAAAGACATATTTCGAGTTAAATTGCGCTACCTACAGAGAATAAATTTACTAAGAATTCGAAACAAATCTAAGGTTTAAATAAGCAACTATTAAAATGCGTCTTTGTTATTTTATTAACCATCCTAAATGACCACATAATACTTGTAGTAGTATCTCTTCTTTGGGAATGAATTTCCGTGGAATTTCGACTCGATGAGTTTTGATTATTGATTTATTAAAAGACTGATAAGAGCGCAAAATTTCAATCTCCGGTACTTCAAACCACAAAGGAGCCTTGAGAAAAATTATTTCACGGCTCAAAACATATTTTCGGAAAACCCGAGTTGCTTACCTATGCGGATCAAGAATGTCAACGTAAAAAACGTTCATTATAATTTGCATTATGTATGACACATTACGAGTAACACTATATTTGTTTTTTACGTGTATAAAATTACATAAATCACCGTCGTAGATTATCTCTGAATCGATGCAGTTATTATAAACGGTGTATAAAACAAATTTGAATTGTTATAACTTTGTATGATTCGACACGTTTCGTCAGTAACGACCAGGGTTTCGCCTTTCGGCATCTTTAGGCATTCTATCACACGGATGCAACAGAACTGACGTAAAATAAACAGTTGGCATCGTCTATATACCAAAGTTATTAATTACAGGAAAATACTTACCTCAAGGCAAGCAGTAAATTAAAGCTAAAACCAATTTAATAATATTAATCCAATAATAATTCACACAATTGCCTGTGATAATTTTCACTAACGATCTTGTTAATGAATCATTCTTGAAAGGATTTTTTCAACAATATCAATCAACTAACATGAAAATATCAATTGATTTTTTTCCTTTTTATATAGAGAATACCGAACGGAAGATTCCGAAAGGAAACACCGTCTTTAGTGACGAAGGATTTTGAATCGCACAACAATTCAAATTTGATACTGAAATTCCATCAAGCACCTTCAGTCGATATCATAAAATTTGAATTGTCAAAACTTTGTATGATTCCACGTGTTTCGTCACTTACGGCTAGGGTTTCGCCTTTCGGCACCTTCAGGCATTCCATATTAAATATGCTTTCGAATTGTTAAAAATTTGTTTCGGCATCTTCAGTCATTCTATAACATGGATGCAACAGAACTAACGCAAAACATGTGGAATCGTACAAGGTTTTAACAATTCAAATTTCACGGTGAAAAAGTAGCAATGTATTTTAGTTCTACATTTTTTTTTGTGTAAGATATAGTTGATAGCTATTTCCACTCACGCCGTCAACAGAACTATAAAATCGTCATCGTCAGAAAATTTGTAGAACTAAAATACATTGCTTTTTTTCCACCGTGTTATAATGGAGTTCTACCAAGTAAATGCCAATTCAATCAATAAATTCAAATTTTGTATTGAAATTCCATCGAGCACCTCCATTCGATATCATAAATTAGACATATAAATCAATCTGTCTCCTAAATATTTTACGAGATTGACTGTTATTTCGTATAAGATAAAGTGCAACTGTAAATGGACAATAAATCTGAAGGAATTGTCTGTTCCCCTCACGGATCAATGACAGCGAAAGGCGATCAATGTTACTCTTTTTCTAGTCGATCAAATCTCAAGCGATCGTTTATTTAATTTGCGGTAACTTTTTGAGGCGATACCAAAAGCAAGTTGAATATTAAACCCATCAATGCCACGGTCGATTCTCTACGAAATTTGAGTGCTGCTAACATTAATACGTAACATGGTATAACTTTTAATTTGCATTTAATAATGGAGGCCGTTGATTGAATGAAAAAAAGGGAAGTCCGCATTGTAAAGACGGGTCAATGGACAATTACATGTATGTATATTTTGCGAGGTGAGAGGGGACCTTAACATTCAAAAAATCGCACTTAATCTGTTTCGAATCAAATCGACATTGAAAATTAAAAAATTAAAAAAAACACTTAAACTAAAAGAGTTTTATAAACACGTATAATTTATATCACGATCTTATGGTTTTTACTTTTTAGTGAAACTTTTATGATCAGTCGTTTAGTTGATTCGAATAAGACATAATGAAATCTGTCTCACTACAATAAGCAGGACTGTGAAGTCAGAGCCGTGAAAACCTTTTTAGTTTAGACGATTTTGCAAAGTATCTCAATAAACAATTCGTTTGTTGGACGATCTCTTATATCATATAAGGCACATGCATAGGAAAGGTAGGAAAAAAACCTGAAAATAATAAAAGTTTTTAGTCGGAATCGCGTTTTTTTACTGTCTCTACAGCCCTGACAATAAGACAAAACGTACATTAGAAAACCACATTATCAACTGAATGCTCACGATAAAATTGTTAACATAGTGTTTTAATATTTAAACATTCTTAAAATACAGTTGCATGTTCTTTTAAATTCATACACACAAACAGTTTTAAATTTGAATTGTTGAAACTTTGTACAATTCCAAATGTGTCACTAACCACCTATGTTTCGCCTTTCGGCATCTTCAAGCATTCTATCACAGGGATGTAAATATGAAATTTTGTAGAACTAAAATACATTGCTATTTTTTCACTGTGGTACTAATAACGAGCTCTTTAATAATTTGATTTGTTGAAATATTATACGACTCCACATGTTTTATTACGGTCAGTTCTGTTGCTTCTGTGTGATGGAATGCCTGCTGATGCCGAAAGGTGAAACCCGGATCGTTAGTTACAAAACATGTGAAATCGTACAAAGTTTCGACAATTGAAATTTGATATGGAAATACCAATAAACACCTTTAGTCGATAATTTATCAGTCATAAATTATAAGATACAATTTTATTTTCTTATCAACTATGTAAAATACATATATATATTTTTTTGATAATCCGCATAAACTACTTTTGTCTCTCATAAGAGTGTGTTAAAGTTCATCAAATTTGAAAGAAATTCGATGCAAGCCTCTTTAATTCAACTAAGTGTGTTATATTAAAACATCATTGAATTGACACAGACTGTGAACATTTCAACTGGTAAGATAGCTTATTGTGATGTATTGATAGCTGATACTCGTAAAATATATAAGTGTCAACAATGTAAAACATCTCATCCAGAAACGTGCTTTTTAATGAAACTCCATAAGTTGTTTTAAAAATCTGAAAAGTTTATTGAACACCAAATCATTCTATTAAATTTGTTTGTCTCATTTCCTTTATATGGCTTACCTATGAACTGGTCAAAGATTCCATTATTAGAAATCTGACATTAAGTATATTCGTTCATATCGAAAAAGTGGTTTTGTTTTTATTATATTTAGTGTTTTTAGAATTTCTTTCGGATGTAATAATAAAACTTCATTATTGAAACGTTCTACGTATTTCTTCCGGATAATCACGAGGCCAAAATAATAAGTTTATCAATCTGAAAAATATTCATAGCTAGTATGTTTTCAATGATAATCTACTAAATACTTTACGGTAATAGATTATACAATAAATAATTATTGTATATTCTACTACCGACCTGTCAACTGTTGTCTCTGGTAAGACCTCTAATGTTCGCAAAATATTTATGTATAATATTGTAGATCAGTGTTGCGTGTAATAAAAAAATAGTGAAGAACAACTATTAGTTTTCTTATCAAATAAAATTATTTTCATTCAATGAATATAATCTTTTAAGAGTTATTGGACTTCTTAGCTAGTGTTAGTTTTTTGTTCACACAACATTACTTTCTCCTTTTTTGCATAGCTTTTTTGCCTATCTTTGATATCTATGTCACGTTGCAAAAGCAACAAACAAAATATTTATATTTTTTTTTGTATCGTATTAACTTTTATAAAACATTGGAACATTTTTATTTATTTTTAAATGAAATAAAAACAGCTGACGTCAATACACTTTGACAGATGTAAAAAAGATAGTTTGAGTGTAATTATAGCATCATTTTTAATCTATTAAATGTCACTTCATGATGCAAAGTCATTATATTCAAATAATAAAAACACACATTTCAAAATTTATATATATTTAAGATCAGCTGATAAATATTAAAATTAATAACTTTCTTATCGTACTTTTGTGTTTATTATCAATTGATAGTGCTTGTGATGTGATTACGCTTATCGTTCTGATTTAAAAAATAAAAAATATTATGGAAATGATTCCAATTATTGTGTTTTTATTTTTGAAATATTTCTTATTAACAATTAAAAGCTGTTTTCAAAATACACATTCATACAATTAAACAATAGCTGAAAATCAATATACGTATTGCTTTTTTGATTTTTTTTTTACTTTTTCAAGAAATGCCTCGATCAGGTAAACATCCTTTTCAATGTGCAACTTTTATTTCTGACGAAAATAACATGTACTTCTAACGTTATTAATAAGGAAAAATAACGAAGTATTGAGCTCTACAGGGATTTTTATACAGGGCTATTGACCGATATTTCGACTTCCGCTTTCATCGTAACTAGTATTCAAATATAATTTAAAAAAACTCTAATATACTATTAGATTATGTATTTTAATTAAACATAAAAAAAATATGACGCTTAAATATTGTATTTACTTTCTGAGAACACCTCTTTACACAATTATATATTTAGTTAAAGTTACAAACAAATGTTATTGTGCATGAATAAATATTAATTAATAATAAAAATACAATTTTTCTCTTCTATAAGAACATACAAAGCTTAGCCTAATTTTTGTTTAATCACAACATTTTCTTATAGAAATAATTTGTACTAGTGTTCCGAGGAAATCAAAAAAATTTCTATCGTGAGTTAATTCTCCTGTAAGATTCGTAGGGTTAACGACAGCTAGACTATAGGACAAACTACAATACATTGTTCTAAGAGTATACACACATTTATTAATATCGATTGGTAAGATATTGAATGAATAATTACAATTAATTTGACATAACACTATTACATTCATCATCATCATCAGCCGGGGTCGATCCACTGCTGGATGAAGACCTCCCCCTGCTTTTTTTCCCAGGGGGGTTGTTTGGACATAGCAACACCACGCTGCCCAGGCGGGTTGGTGTTTGGTTTTCTGTCTGGGTTTTCCTTGCCATAGCCAAGAGAACACGGCACGCGGTGTTCCCGAGCGGTCACCCATCCAAGCACTATCCGCGTCCAATGCTGCTTAATTTCGATGATAGCACGAGAGCCAGTGCTTTCAACGTGCTATGGTCGTTGGCTATTACATCATTCATAGCTATTTATGATAACCGCTAAAAAACGGTGTAACGCTTCTAAGGATATTCCGATTAGGTATTTATAAAAAAAAATATTTTATACGATTTGGTTTTTATACATAATATTATGCGGCTGGGTTTTTCTCATGTATTTATTATTATCGAAATAGTTATTCATAGCATTTAAATTAATCAGTTTAGTTACCGTATTAATTAAAAATTTATTTTAAAAGTCTTGAGCATACATTATAAAATGATATAAGTTGGTATAGTAAAATATACAAAATAAAAATAAAACAGTCATAGTAATATTAGTGTGAAATTTAAAGTCGTTGACTAGCATATATTTTTTTTTACTTTGGCTGACTATATCTTTCTTGGTTTTTAACATTTTTCAAAATTTCAAAAGTACTGTTTGCACCGCATACTTTGCGTCTTCATTTTGTTTAACATAAGCCTAATTTAATTTTAATTGTTGAAACTTTGTGCGATTCCTCTTTTCTTTTCACTAATGACCCGGGTTTCGCCTTGTGGTATCTTCAGGCATTTTATCACACGGATGCAACAGATCTGTCAGTCACATTACATCCGGGTCGCTAGCGACACAACATGTACAATAGAATCGTACAAAGTTTCAGTAGAGAGATTTTTTTTATTATTTTGAAAAGAGCGTTTCATCGTGACAAATGTGAGACAAAGATGGCTGACACTTTATTTTATCATCAAGAAGTTCAAATGGTTTATATTGTAATAAGCCTTTTCACTTCTGTCGTGGACAGCAACTATAAAATTCATCCAATCTAATTTTACTATTATATGAATTTTTTTTAATTCACACCTTTCAAAAGAGGGTTAAAATCCATAACAAAATCTCTGACGTTCTTCAAGCTTTTTTCATATCTTATATATTGATTTAGATTCAGTTGAGTTTATTTTATATTGTTGCTGACAGAATTCAGTCGCTGCAGAGCTGAGCAATCCACAGTAATTCCACACGTGGACACTATCTATATGCAATACCTATATCTCCCCATATATGATATAATACCCACATATAAATTTATGAAATCGCACACAAATATCATCATCATTCATCATCATCATCATTCATCATTATCAGCCGGGGTCGATCCACTGCTGGATGAAGGCCTCCCCCAGTTTTTTTTTTTTTTTTTTTTCAGGGGGGGTTTGGACATAGCAACACCACGCTGCCCAGGCGGGTTGGTGTTCGGTTTTCTGTCTGGGTTTTCCTTCCCATACACAAATATACACACTTACAATACATAAGGAAATACTATTAATTCAATTGCAATGACTTATCTTAACATCACGCAATTGCGAGAGCATTATTTATTTTTTAAATAATACATTTTTCAGTTCAAACACAATGTAAGAATTTCTTTAATGCTTAATAAAACGTTCGTTATTATTGTCATCACTAGAGAAATTGAAAGTAAGTAAGCGTTTATTATAGCAATAATTGCATGGTTATTTATGTATAAGCGAGTGCTGCCATCTAGTATCGAATCTTGAACTATTTCAGTAATTAAATTGACATGACAATATACCACTTCATTTTATAGATATAAAAAGATTTATTATTATATCAATAGATGTCAGTAATAACATTAATAACCGTAAATTTTGCGACAATAAATATTTTATTCACTTGTACATTTCAGGTAAGTACAAAAATTAAATCATGTTTTTTAATTTCGATTCATTTGCATTTTTATTACTTCAAGTTTTATCATGTGCATATAATACCGCAATAAATTTATCTTATGGCCGTCCACCCACGACGACTAGTAAAGTAGCAGCAGATTACTGATGTCACTTTGATAATACATATGTGAAATAAGCTAGTAAAACAGATTTGTTGCTCTGTATTGTGTTGTTTTTTTTTATCTGTGTTTCTATGTGTATATGTGTTTACTAAGAACAAAGATAATTAATCAAATGATTGCTTAAATAGTAACTAAATATTCAATTCGCAGTACAGTTGATTTTTATAATTTGTTACCATGAGAACAATTGCAATTTTCGGCATCTGGACTGCAACTCTAATTATTGGGTGAATATTAATTTTACTTAGTTAAGTGAAAGTATATTTTGAATTGCCCTGATTTACTGCAATAACACAATCGCTTTGTTACAAATTATATATCAACTTTCTAACGGGGCCAATCTGACCTACCCATTTCAACTATTTATTTTGTCGTAAATTAAATTTAAAAAAAAAACTAACTCCATTTTTATTTTTACACTTAATACAGAATCAGCAACCTTTCAAGAGCGTAATTCTGATGAAATACAAATTTTTAATTGGTTACATTGCTATGTCACTTGGCGTGTTACTTAATGTGACACGTGTTTCGCTTCTTTGTTAAGCATCGTTAGACTGAATGTATCGTTTTAAATAGAGCAGTTGATACACTGTTATTGAAGTTATTTCCATTAAGATTTTTGTCTCTAAGAATAAATTATAAATTTGATTTATACCCTCCCACTGCGTCCAGTAAAAACGGAATAGCCCCACTTCTCTCAAAATTTTTATGTTAAAAATTAAATGCTTGTTTACCTTAGTAATAATAAGGTTTGTGTGATGCTCGCTTTAAAAATATAAAGGTATTTAAAGAACTTTTTCGTTGTATAGATCCAATGTTATTTTTTCATTATATTTTAATCCAAATACATCATGGAAAATCCCAAAAAAACTAGTCTCGTAAAGAAATGCAACAATTTTGATAATATAATACTGCATATGATAAATATTCGTCGGTAGCTTTGGGGTAGCTTTAAATTCTTAATATAAAATTAAAAATGGATTTATTTATTATTCCGTGGTTTTTAATAGATTCGTTGCGTATTAATAATGCGAAGGAACTTCTTAAAGAAACGAAACATATGTTACTAGAATTGACACATGTTTCGATGGAATAAAAAAAAAAATAGATTTAAAAATGAACTACCCTAAAGTTACAGCCGAATGCACGAAAAACAGTAATTTTATATTTTTACTCATTTGTAATATTTTTAAGTTTAGATAATTTTTGGGCGTAGCTTTCTTAGATGATAGGCAAATATTCATACAGATTCTCCACTAAAATTGGACCTATATTACTCGTGTTCCATATGCAGAATGTCTTCGTGTATCATATATCATAACCCGTTTGTTAATTTTCGATAATGTCTTAAATATGTTTGCTCGCTTTATCAAAGAGCGAATAAATTTATTCACGAGTGTTTGCCGTTTTACGATACATATTTTTGTACGTTTAGTATCCTTGGACAACGCAATGATACCGGAAGAAAGTTTCCAATCCATTTTAAATTCGGTGCGGCCACCGCTGCCTATCAGATTGAAGGAAGCTGGAATGTTGATGGTGAGTCATAGACAACTTAATGAATATTTATTGCATTCAAAATAATAAAAAAACCAGAAGTCCACATTTTGTCAAAACTGAACAAAACATACGTACATTTAGTATAAGTTGTTTGACACAATATATCATTACAAATACCTTGCAAAATTAGACAGTGACGTACGAAAATGTATTCAAATTTAATTCAATTAAAAATGACAATTAAATACCCCATGTGTCCAATTTTACTTGCGCTCATATATATTTCAAATAAAAAAAATGATACACTGACTATTCAAAATATAATCTTCATATCAACTGTGATGATGGAATTTCAATATCAAAATTGAATTGTTGAAACTTCGTACATTTCCACATGTTTTATTATTCACGACCCAGGTTTCGCCTTTATCGTGTTTTTAGTTGAAATATACGGCTTATATAACCGATCACAGTATGATTCTGAATAAATATTGTTTTCTTTGAATCATTCTTGAAAAAAATCTTAAATAATATTATTATAATTGGAAAGTTAATGCTGTGAAATTTTAGTATCAATTTTAATAATTTCAGGGATATTAGGGGTTAATATTCTGTATAGTAAAATAGTTGTTTTTTAAAGCAGCTGAAAAAGTTTATATCATGTAAAAATGACGATTCTGTTACGAACTATGTTATCAGTATTATGTTGAACAGCAGGTAAATCTGTCACTACATTTGTGTCATTTATAAAAAAACGTGTCAATGCGTTTAATTTTCAAGAGCTTAAAATTATAAAAGAGAAATAATTTAATTTTAAAAAGCTTCTGTTTGATAAAAGGTATGAAGAAACCCACAGTTGTGAATGACAGTACATGTGAAAATGTACAAATTTTTAACTATTTAAATCAGCTGTGGAGTCGTGAAAAAACACGATTCCAACTCCAACATTGACGAACAACATGACGCTTAAAAAAAGGTTAATTAATACTACTACATTTCCTATAAGGAGCATTGTATTAAAGATCAACAAACTAATTCAGTAAATTGTTCAATGAGATTGTTTTCAAATTCGTCTAATCGAAACAGTATTCGGAGTCGCTCGTTTTCAACGATTCCTACTCCACAGTCTTGATTCAAACGTAATATTTTTTAATATTCTTGCAGGAAAGACTGAAAGTATTTGGGATCATTTAGTCCACTTCAGGCCTGAACTGATTAAAGATGGAAACACTGGCGACGTGACTTGCAACTCTTACAATCTATACAAAAGAGATATAGAAATGCTTACAGAATTAGGCGTAGACTTTTACAGATTTTCTCTGTCATGGACACGCATTCTTCCAACAGGCTTTAGCAACAACATCAACAAAGCTGGCGTGGAGTATTACAAAAAATTAATAAGGGAATTGAAAGAAAATGGTATTGAACCTGTTATAACTTTGTACCACTGGGATCTTCCGCAGACTTTTCAAGAACTAGGAGGCTGGACAAATCCACTAATGGCCAAATACTTTGAAGATTATGCCAGAGTAGTTTTCGAAACTTTTGGCGATAGTGTTCAGAGTTGGCTGACCTTTAACGAACCTGGAGAAGTGTGTTTATCAGGATACGGTGATGACGTAAACGCTCCTGCAATTAATTTTAAAGGAATTGGAGAATATATGTGCGCTCATACTTTATTGAAAGCACACGCCAGGGTCTATCATCTGTACGACTCAAAGTTCAAGCCGAAACAAAAGGGTAACACGTTTTATAATTATTAAAAAATAAAAAATCAAAGTCGTCGTCAACAGCTTTTTTTTTTAAATAATTTTCATATGCCAACTTTAAAAACATAATAGGACGTAACGAGTCTCTTCAAAATATCTTTTGTTATTATCGTAATCTGTAAAACATAATACACTAATTTATTATATCGACTGAAGGTGCTTAATGGAATTTAAATATCAAATTTGAATTGTTACAATTTTGTACGATTCCACATGTTTTGTCACTAACGACCCGGGTTTCGATCATTACATTTTACGTCAGTTCTATTGCATTAATGTGAGAATGCATGAAGATGCCGAAAGGCGAAACCCGGTCGTTAGTGACAAAATATGTGGAATCGTACAAAGTTGTAACAATTCAAATATAATACATTAACTATAAAAATAATATAAGCTACAATTGTCGAAATAGCTAAATATTAATTTAGTTATTGATTTATAGAAAGAATTCTCCTATAAAGTGGCTTTGAAATAGATATCAAAAAATATTGATTGAATTGGCATTTACTTGGTTCTACCAATAAACACCCCTATTATAATACGGTGGAAAAAAAGCAATGTATTTTAGTTCTACAAATTTTTTTATAGGATATAGCTGATAGCTATTACAGCTCACGCAATCGTCAGAAATACATTGCTATTTTTTCACCGTGAGATAAAAACAATGTACCATTTGTTACTGCAATAAAAAAAATAACTGAAATTTCTACCATGGGACATAACTTAAAATAAACAAGTTTAATGCTTATACTTCTTAACACACACACTTTGGCAAACACTGAACAATCTAATATAAAATTGAGTAAATAGTGTTAAACATTGTGTTTTGATTTTAAATATAATTACTTTCACCAAGAAGGTGCTCCTAAAAAAAAAAAAAATGAAAATGGATGGAAGTAAAAACATGTATGTTGATGTATTTTAGGAAGGGTCTCAATGACATTTAATGGACGTTTTCATCAAGCAGCTAGTGATTCTACAGCAGATATAATTGCAGCAGATAAAGCAAATCAATTCGAAGTAAGTTACTATATCTTTAAAGGGCGTACGTATGAGTATAAGTTCAAAAAGGAAAGCATATAATACTTTATATTTAAATATTTATTTATTTGTAGTAATACTCATACTTTCCATAAAGTTATCATTTTAATTATTTTTATCAGTGTGTTTAGATAAGAAAACAATACTTTTATGTCAACATATACTCTCATGGACACATCAAATTTATTTCAGTTATATGTTAGTCGAATAGCCGCATAAATTTATTAAAAATTTTGAAAAGCAATTGCGAAGCATAAATGTGAATTCCCTGAGATATTCAATGTTATACCCACTCAATATGGCTTGATATTATATTGTACTTTCCGTACAATGAGTATTACGGAGCGTTATGTATGTTTCAATTTTTTGCCAGGAACGCCCGACGAGGAATTCATCATGATTTGATTGCACGCACTCTAGTGTATAGATCATAGGTTTCCAACCTAAGAGTCGCCAACTTATTCGGTCAACTAAAAAAAAACTTTTCACGGTTCACATGTATTTTATGAAAAGAGGTCGCCACCCGAAAAGATTGGGAACCTATTGTATAGTTAGTTTACAACTTTCAATGAATTGTTATACTGTTAGATCCGCTGAATTAGTTTTGCACTTGAATTGTTTTTTCTACTTGTAACAATATAACATTCAACAATTCAGAGAGGCACTGGATGAGGTTTCAGATGGGATAACCATAAATGGGCAGACTATAAATAACATTCGTTATGCTGACGACACAGTCATACTTACGGACGGCATGGAAAGCTTGCAAAAATTAATCGATAAAGCTAACGCGGCTAGTAATAACAGTGGGTTAAGAATGAACGCAGCGAAGACAAAATTTGTGATTATTACCAAAAATAAAAAACTGGAAATGCCTCCCATGCCACTAAAAATAAATGATAAAAACATTGAACTAGTGCATCAATATAAATATTTAGGATGCTGGCTGAACGACCAATGGGACCATTCACAAGAGATTAAAATCAGAATAGAGATGGCACGAAACGCTTTCTTCAAGATGCGTGATCTCCTCTGCAATAGAGATTTCAATCATGACCTAAGGATGAGAATTCTACACTGCTACCTTATATCAGTACTTCTTTATGGGGTCGAATCCTGGACCATGACACAAGCCACAGAGAAAAAGCTAGCAGCATTCGAAATGTGGTGTTTCAGGAGAATATTTAGGACTCCCTGGGTGGACAGAGTCCGAAATGAAGAAGTATTGAAACGAATGAAAAGAAAACAAGAGGTATTAAGCATTTTGAAGCGCAGAAAACTCGAATACCTGGGTCATGTGATGAGAAATCCGAAATATGAAATCATACAGCTCATAGTGCAGGGGAGAGTACAAGGGAAAAGAAGCGTTGGTAGACGACGCATCTCGTGGATGGGTAATCTTCGTGGATGGTACCAATGTGACTCCACAACACTTTTCAGGGCAACCATGGATAGAGAGAGGGTATATACCATGATATCCAACCTTCTACGAGGAGAGGAATAAAAAGAAGAAAGAAGAACAATATAACAACAATGTAGTTATACTGATTAATCCGTACTTAAAAGATATTATATTTTGTTAAACCAAAATACATTCGCGGTAAATCAATGAAATAATACCGAAACAAACACCAATCAATCACTGTATTCCAAGACCAAGTTTTATGATTACGGTCATTATATAATTTAATTATCATTTTAATTCACCTTTGTTGTAGATTGGGTGGTACGCTCATCCCATATTTTCTGAAGAAGGAGACTATCCGCTCGTGATGAAGGAGGCAATAGCAGAACGCAGTCAGGAACAAGGATATAGCAGATCCCGTCTGCCGGTCTTTACTCCAGAAGAAATTAAGTACATTAAAGGAACTTATGACTTTTTCGGCATTAACCATTACACTACGAGGTTGGTAAAAACATTGTCTAAGGATCCAGGAAACCCAAGTCCATCGTTAGCTGATGATCTAAGAGTGGATGCTTTTGCTGACGATTCGTGGGAAACTGCTGAAAGTGATTGGCTGAAGGTTTTTTTTTACATTTTTTTAAACTTTTAAATATGAGACAAATATAACGTTGAATCAACTTATTATTTACTGAATGAACGGTATTGAACCTTAATGTGTTACATGAGATAAAAATAAATTTGTACCAAATTTAACTATATACTAGTGCACATACTTTAAAGTTATTTTATGTCGAATTTGTGTTGCCATCATATTAACGCAAAGTGTCATAGAAACCGAAAATAAACAATAAACAATTATTTATGATATCGAATGAAGGTGCTTGATGAAATTTCAATATGAAATTTTAATTGTTACAACTATGTACAATTCTACATGTTCAGTCAGTTCTGTTGCATCCATGTGATTGAACGCCTGAAGATGCCGAAAGGCGAAACCCGGGTCGTTAGTGGCAAAACAGGTGAAGCCTTACAAAGTTTTAAAAATCCAAATAAAAAATCAATTTTTATTTTAGTTCTACAAATTTTTTTATAAATTTATTTTTCACCGTGTTATAATGGAGTTTTACCAAATAAATGCCAATTCAATCAATAAATTGAAAGTAGCCGATATGGCTACCCAGGCAATTCTTTTCAAACGACTCGACCTTTATTTTTCGCATACAAAAACGACTTTATTAAGCAATGAAGATTTTTCCCATAATTTTAGGTTTTTTTAAGCTTTGGTTGGTCTTCAATTTACTTTTATACATGAATAAAATTAATGATTGTTTTATATTTTTACATTTTTTTAACGTGAAGAGATGTTGCTGTCTGCATTACAGTTATCCTAAAATGTGCACAACCTTTCACGGAATTATTTAACTTTCAGGTAGTGCCTTGGGGCTTTAGAAAGCTGTTGAACTGGATCAAAGACAGCTATAACAGTCCCGAAATCATAGTCTTCGAGAATGGCTTTTCTGATAAAGGAGAACTGAATGACTTAAGAAGGATTAACTACCACAAAGAATATCTGAACGCATTACTCGATGCGATAGAAGATGGATGCACAGTTACTGGGTACACTGTATGGACGCTAATGGACAATTTTGAGTGGAGGGAAGGATACACGTAAGATCTTTAGTTTCGTGTTTTGCTTCATGAATCAGATAAATTGTAACAATGATGTTATGCTTCTATGTGACCCGTTAATTTTATATGTTCTTTGGCATTCACTCATAAGCACAATGTTGAATAAACCTGCATTTATTGTTTCTTAATTTATCAATTTCCTCAATCTTTCATCAGAATATTTTGATTCCACCGTACAAATCATTACATTTTTCAACCTAAGGGAACTCATAATAATTCATATTTTTATGTCTTGCTTAGAATATTTTATTTAGTACTAGCGAGTACCCATCAAGCATTGCAATGCCACAATGCCACAGAAAGAAAGTATTGAAGTGAAGATTGTTGCGTGCATGAATAAATCAAAAGTTTTTACGACGCGTGAGCAGGCCACATAAAGCTGTCCATTTGTGAAGCATATCCATATAGTCCAGTGTATTAATTGATAGTGTTGATTCACGTTAAACGAAAGCGTTCCTGATGTAATAATATAACTAATTCAGAAACCTTTGCGAGCACGTGTAAAACAACTTATTTTTTTATCGCAGTCGGGCGAAAAAGTAAATGTTAGCGATGTGCAAAACTGGGCCTGTTCTGATAGTTGTTCTAGCATAAACACTTTTTCGGGAGTTTTTAAAACAACTAAAGTTTTATTTTAATCGTTTGAATGGTACAAAACATACATGCAGGCCAAAATTCATTTACACATATATATGATTGAATGTTATTTTTCATGGAATTTTCGACACAAAAAAATATATTATTTTTGTTTCTTTTTAGTGAACGATTTGGGCTATACCATGTTGATTTTAATTCACCAGACAGAACGAGAACTCCGAAAGCTTCCGCCAAGTTTTACAGAGATGTTATAAAAAATCGAAAAATGAATTGAGAATATATTTTACATAAAAATCTTTGCACAAAAGCTGAATTGTATAAGAAATATTTTTTATAAAACATATTGAGGCTATTAATCATAGTGTATTTTTTTTATCCGATAATACAAACAAATCCTTTTTAATGTTGCACACAATAGATATCCAAATTATGTGTAGTTCTTTTAAGGCAAGACTTATGAATTTTATCTCATATATTATAGTGAACATTAATCGAAATTTAAAAAAGAGAATAATAAAGGCAATACGACATTTGCAAATCTATGATAAAATGTCAGTGAATAAATTATCAAACGATATATACTTAAAAAACACATATTTAGAACTATTTCTACAATATATTTTATGAAGCCGATCCTGATCATAAAAATATTCTTGAAATAGTACTTACTCTAAAATGTGTTTTTATTATTTAAAATATCACGCTTTTCCATCAAGAAGTGATAGTTACACCTAAAAAGTGAATATATTATTACCAATTTAGAATATTACAGTATTTAGAACCGAATATGTCTGTGCTGTTTCTTTATCTGGTATATTCCAATAGTAATATTTTTAAGAGATTATCATATTTTTCTTTTTGAAATTTAGACTTTCTTAAATAATTTAGTCAGTATTAAAATTATAGATATCTAAAAAATAATATTTTTTACTGCACAAAAAAAAGATAACTATTAACCTTTTCAACACCAATAAAAATATATATTGTATTTAATATTTTAAAAGTACGATAGATGGCATAGTATCTTTGATGCATTTTCTTTTTGATTTATTATTTAGACTCTATTATAAGCTTTTGTGTTCATAACTTAGATGTCAGTACGCATATACATGAGTTATGGAGAATATTTGTGTAGGGTTAACAAAGACTCTATTGTACTGCCAAAATGTCTAAATAAAAAGTAGATAAAAAAAAAGTGATATTGTACATAGATTGAGATGTCAAGCGTAAAAAATACTTGTGTTTCGAATGACCCAGCCCAATTTTAATGTTTAAGCCGGTCTTCAGTGGCTTTCGATCAACCAGCAATAACCCCGCTATCCTTCCGTGGGGTTTTAGCCCACCAGTTGAGAAGGCTACCAGGAGTGAATTATAATTTTAAGTCCCACCTTTTGAGATAACGGGCGAGTTGATAAGAATTGACAGGTGCTCGTTACATTTTGATTGATTCACACGACAAGAATTATGTAATAATAAATTCCACATTATCATCTTTTTAATGAAAAATGATTCAGAAAAAGGTTAATTAGATACTTATTCAAACTATTATATAAATCGGGGAGATAGGGCATGCATGAGTCCAAAGCAACTGAAGGGCATCTTAAAAAAATATTAAAACGTTATTTGTATGTTGAGATTGTTTTTTGGGTTTGTATACACAATTATACTTCAAATGATATAATAAATAGTTACATACATGGAGAATATTTCTGTTGGTTGTTGGTGTTGGTTATGTACTATGAGAAAATGAAAGGAAATGTGCCAATTGACATTTTTGAACAAATTATATTAGCACGTACGCTATTCGTTATCATTATTTTATAATATATCATTATTGTGTAGTTTACATATGAATTAAATATAGTAACATTATTATATTTTTAACCGTTTGACTGCTAAAGTACATTACACCATTGTTTGTAATAACAACGGGAACTGAAACAACAATCGTTAATGTTAGCATTATGATAAAAATTGTCATCAATCAACGAATAAGTGTTTAAATTTGAATTATAGAAACATTATACGATTCCACATGTTTTGTCACTAACGACCAAGGTTTCGCCTTTTTGATTCGCATTTTCAAGCCTGAAGATTTTGATATTGAAAATACATCAAGTACTTTCATTCGATATCGTAATTAAAAAGAATTTAAATGTTTATATATATATTTTAACAATAATACTTTATGGAATATCGTGCTGACAGTTTGAAAAATATAACAGCAGGAAAACTGTAAAACAAATAAATCACTTGAGGTAACACAATATTATAATTATATCAATCAAATCAGACACGGTGAAAAAATAGCAATGTCTTTTAGACCTACAAAATTTTGTAGAACTAAAATACAATGCTATTTTTTCACCGTGTTGTAATGGAGTTCTACCAAGTAAATGCCATTTCAATCAATAAATAAATCGAAACTCACAACTATACAAGTCTTTATTCTGTCATTCTTAAGGGGTCATGGTCAATTGATTGGTTATTCTATTTAAAAAAAAATCAATGCTACTTTTGTAACAAATTTTATTTATTAAATTTACATGATTTAAGTTAACGCGGTTTACAACATTACAACAACAAAAATTTCTTACGAATTGCTGTTAATATCACTTTCGCAAGTATTATTTAATAAATAAATACTGGTCGAAAATATACCAATGATTGAAAAAGTACAACATATCCTGCTTTTCCCCTATGCACGTGCAGAAGTAAGTTTAATTTTGGCATATGTGTGTATGACATTTTAATTCCTAATCTACACACAAATTAAGATAATCGATAAAAAATAACATAAATAGCTCAGAATATATGTAATATATTTAGTTCAGTAGACGAGTGCTTAACAATGAAATTATTTGTGACGTTGGGAGTCCTGTTTGCGGCATTTTTTGTGAGGTGAATAAGAACTCTGATTAAACTATAATATAATATGTTATGATGTGAATTACTCCTCGACGGTTTAGTAGAACGCTTGCGTCTATAAACAGTTATGTATTTACAGTATAATAAGAATCTAAGGATTAGCAGTATCCTGTTTTTTTTTTAATAATAATAATATAACACGGTGAAAAAATAGCAATGTATTTTAGTTCTACAAAATTATTTTTAACAAATATAGTTGATAGCTATTTCGGCTCACGCCATCGTCAGAACTATGCTTAAACTAACATTTGCTTATCTATATATAGTTGTGCAGAAAAGGTACACAACATCTCCTCTCTCCTTTTTTCCAACCGCCTAGCTTTTTATTTAAACACAATGACACTAAATTTTCAAAATTCTAAATGAAACAGTAGGTGTCTATGACAATAAGATTATGTGTGGGACGGAAGTGGTCCTTCAGGGAGCAAATTAGACCACCCCTTTGTGCAACGGCTTGACAAGTGGCGATATTATTATGTTAGTTTGATCGTTAAGAATCCTTTGTGATAATTGGTGTCTATTGATATATTGTCTATAATATAATTTAGTACTATTTTAAAAAAATTCAAAATCAGGACCGGTTTCGCTAATTGTGATTATAATCAACTGATATGATAAAAATTATAAGAAGTCTATTTAAACAAAAGTTTGAGTTTGAAGTAAACAGGTGTACAAAACCATCTCAATGAATTATTGACTACAAAACAATCTTAATTGATATTGATTTGCCTTGACGTTATTTGCAAATTATTAATAAAAGACTATTAATGTTTAATTTTGAAATAATCAAAATATGTTTTTATAGTTTTTTAATATATTTCATAATCAGAACCGGTTTCGCTAATTGCGAACATAATCAACTGATATGATACAAATTACAAGGAAGTCTATTAAAAAAGAATCCTAATTGATCATCGATTAGCCTTGACGTTGTTTATAGATTATTAATCAGACATTTTCAATATTTCGTTTTTAAATGATTTACTGCACTCGAATGTATATTGTATGACCTGTATATTATTTTCTTTGTTCTTAAACTTTTAGTTGTATATACATGCGGACCTTTTTTTTTATTCAAAATTATGTTTAAACAGGTTTGCAATTAATATGTATTCTATGAGTTGATAATACTCGCGATTAGCGAAACCGGTCATGATCATAAAATAAGTTTATATAGCACCTTAAAAGTACTATTCAAAATTTTCTTTAAACTTTCATGGTGTAAATATTATATAATATCCACTTTACTGATTATATAATTTTCTAATTGCATAAATAAAAATAAAAATTACTTTTAATTTGATAATGATTGATGCTTATTGATTGGATGTTTTATTTATTAATAACTCACAATTAAAAAAAGAGTACCTTTTCCGTTGATAACGATGCGAATTCTATCAAACACTTTTAATCTACCAAGACGATCAAATGATATGATTTTTCATTCATTTATACAATAGTATGATGCAATTAAACAATAATGAAATGAAAGTTAGCATAACTGTATAGTTCTGACGATGGCGTGAGCCGAAATAGCTATCAACTATATTTGTAAAAATAAAAACTGAAACTGAAAAATACTATAATTTCGCTGTACGATATTTTAATTTTAATTCACCCAAGCCATAGTTAACTTTTTCGAATGATTTATCATTGAATTTTAAAGGATTTTTCAGTTTATTTTCTTCTTTTATATTTTCTCCTCTAAAATTGTCATCCAATTAAACGTTTATACGTTAATAATATAAAATTAATGATGTTCTTTTTAAGTGTTCTCGCTCAAGGAAATGTCAAACGAAAATTTCCGGCAAATTTCAAATTTGGAGCGGCAACGGCTTCATATCAAATAGAAGGAGGATGGAATGCAGATGGTCAGTATAATATATCTTTTTAATTACATTAAATTCATTTTTTAATTACATAGCTCAGTCAAATTATTTTGCATACATCAAAAAATAATGAGTATTTTTTTATCGCTGACATTGGCGACAATAACGATAACAATAATCTATTTTATTTTCATTTTTAAGGTACCAACCTTCAAGGAAAAAAATAGTTATCTTGAATAAATTCAAAAAACAAAATAGATCATTTATAATAAATACATAAGCTAGGATTATAATAATATGTAATTATTAATACAGAATTACAATATTTTTTAATATTACGCAAAATAACTGATATTTAATTGTATCGGTTTGTGTTTTATAAATTCCATTTTAATCCGCTATTTGCGTTGTATTAAAATTTTGTAAAGAAAAATACCATTTGACGTTTTACAAAATGTTTATTACATGGAATGAAAATGTTCAAAATTTTTTGTATGTCAACAAAATAACGTGCAGAAACTGAATTCAATAGCAATATTAAAAGTTATAAAGTTGTTTGTTTATTTACGTTCTATAATGATGATTTATATTTGAAAATATAAAACGCTTGCTAACAGATTTCAAAAAAATACGATACTAGTATAGTATACTCGACTAGCTGTATATGTAAACATAAGTAAAATAAACAAAATGTTAGACTAGAGAAGGATTTTGTTTGAATATTTTGTACGATTTAATCTAACAAATATGATACCTTTAATTAATTAATAGAATATTGTGATTGTATATGCATATGCGAGTGTCGTGTGTGGGGAGATAAATATAATTATTGTGCATGTAGTTTCCACGTAAACTGTGATTCACTGTGGATTGCTCAGCTCTGCAGCGACTTTCGTTTGTTAACACAACAATTATACAAAAAAAGACATGCAGAACTCTAATGCTGACGTGGCATAAATCTTAGGACTCTTTGGTATCATGAAAATATAAATAATGCTCATAAAATTTGAATTGTTGAAAATTTGTATGATTCCACATTCTTTGTGACTCACAACCGAGGTTTCGCTTTCTGGTATTTTCAGGCATTCTATCACATAGTGACAAATATTTAGAATCGTACAAAATTTCAATAATTCAATTTTGATATTCAAATTCCACCAAGCACATTCGGTCGATTTTATAAATTAAAAAACTATTTATGCTTATTTGCTTGTGATATAGTGTTTATTTGAGTTTAATTGTCGACTCTTCATAGTAAATGCAATCACTTGAGGGGACGTAAAAAAGCGGGCGATTTTTTTTCTAGACACATTTTCAGTATGCAATAATGCAATTAATTTCGATTTGTTTACAATAAAAAAAAAATATTGAAACTTAAATATGTTTTGCAGGAAAGGGCGAGAATATATGGGACAATCTCGTCCATAATAGACCAGAGTTGATCGCCGATAGAAGCACTGGAGATATCGCCTGCAACTCGTATAACTTATATAAAAGAGACGTAGAAATGCTATCAGAATTAGGCGTTGACTTCTACAGGTTCTCATTATCTTGGTCTCGTATCCTCCCCACAGGCTTTAGCGATAAAATCAACAAAGCTGGAATAGACTATTACAAAAGCTTGATCGCAGCTTTGAGAGCCAACGACATAGAACCTGTCATCACGCTGTATCACTGGGATCTCCCACAGCCTCTTCAAGAGCTGGGAGGCTGGTCCAATCCTCTGATGGTCGATTATTTCGAAGACTTCGCCAAGGTAGCTTTCGACGCTTTCGGGGATACCGTCAAAGATTGGATAACTTTCAATGAACCCGTAGAAGTTTGTTTATCGGGATATGGACGCGACGGAAAAGCTCCTGCGTTGAGTTTTAATGGTATCGGAGAATACCTTTGCGCACACACACTATTGAAGTCCCATGCAAGAGTTTATCATCTGTATAATGATAACTATAAACCAACAGAAAAAGGTACACCATCTTATATAATTCATTATTGACTAGCTGCAGATTTTCATTGACATCGACGATGTTTTCTTGCTTTATATTGCAACTTAAAATGTTGTTAAAATTAATTATTTTATAGTTCATATATGAGACTAACACTCAACGCACACCATACTTAGATATTGCAATACGCGATCGTAGTAAGTATAATATAAACGTTAATCAAGACCTCAACAAATAAAACAAAATCACTTAAATTTTACACGGTTATAAAATATGAATTTATTTTAGTTCTAAAGAATTTATAAAAGAAATAATTAGTTGATAGCTCCACAACATGTTCATTAAATATATATAAATAAATATTAATCTATCACCGCTTCTTTGACCATTAATAAATTTTTTTAATAAATTATTTTTGTACAATACTAATTCACTATTTACGGTTATTCCCAAAAGCAAAAAAAAAACACAGATTATCTCTCATTTCGAAAAAAAATTATTAAATCAATTTGCCACAATTTAAAACAGAAGTAAAGATGTATTGTATACCTTTTCTACACAGCTATATATATTATGCTATGTTAGCTAGGTAAATGTATGTTTAAACATGGTTCTGATGAAGGCGTATGCTGAAATAGCTATCAAATATATTCCTTACAAATTTTGTAGAACTAAAATACATTGTTTTTTTCCGTGTTATAATGGAGTTCTACCTAGTAAATATCAATTAAATCAATAAATTAAAATAATAAACTGGAAAATTACCAACATTCGATATCACTATAAAAACAATTGCAGCGAATAGTTACGATATATTTATTTACATAACTATTTAGTTTTGTTAGAATTGAGCCAATCATATTTATTAATTCAAATAAACATTTTTTTGCAACTCTACAATACAAACATTACTGCATTTAAATGATATTATTTTTTTGCAAATTAAATGCTCAAACCGCGATATAACGGTTCAAACTTTCCAATCATTCACGAATAAAAGGTCTGTTTTGGCATTTATTTTTTCTCGATAGGAATATGGTAAAAATATATACATGATTTATTATAATACATATACTCACTTTGATATGATTTTTGTTTTTTTAGGTAGGGTGTCAATTTCTTTTAGTGCAGGTTTCCACGAACCTGGAAGCAATTCAACAGCAGATATTGCCGCAGCAAATAAAGAAATTCAATTCGAAGTGAGTGACATCTATTAGTGTTCAAAATAAATTCATAATTTGTAGCCAATACGTAACTTAAAATTTTTAATCTATAAACAATATTTAATTCTCATATTTATTTATTTTTTGATAGATTCGATTGTTAATTTACGAAGGTTCATTTATAAAATAAGTTAAAATCGATAGCTTTTTATTTCACTTAGTGTATCATTAGATGTAATGTATTATCATAGTTTGAGAATCAATTTATTGAAAATGGTCATAATTTAACATTTTACGAAAAATATAACTTGGATTTTATGCATTTGATAATAGAGAGATTTGAATAAATAACTTTAGAGTTCTTAAAAAATAATATCAGTGGCTACTCATTTGCTTATATTTATAAACCTTTTTACAACACCATCTAGTTAATTTGACACAAAAAATTAAAGATAATGTAACTGTCTAAAATCACTGATAAATGTGTCAAGTATCCATGTCTGAAAAAACAATTATAATTTAATAAAAAATATGAGAAAGGCTAAACATAAAAGATTACACAATATTTGGGTATATTTGGTAACCTATGCTTTTACATACTAAGCTACAATGGGCTAAGACTAAGGTTATTCTGGTCTTGTATTTTTGGAAGTTTAACATAGAAATATGAATGTAAAATAAACCTAAAATTATACTTACCGAACAGGTTTAATCAATCATTAATACAATTCATTTTTTTAAACAGTTTATTTGACATCGAAACGATAGTCATAATGACATGCGTACAACAAATCTCACGTCACTGGTGTTCATCGTTCGGTATGAGTTCTTGTGACAGACAGACCCGTGTTTTTTTTGTTATTCTGTATATTAAATTTTATTCAAAATACTAAACTAAATTTATCATTTTTTTTACTAAATCCTGTGATTATAGATAATAATATTTACTTATTTCACAATTGAATAATTTATGGGTTCGTTAAGTCAAATTATAAAAATAAATAGAAACATATAAATTTGTATATCTTGACAAATTATATTATATTGATTTATATTCTAGCTTGGATGGTTTGCCAACCCTATATTCTCTGAAAATGGAGACTATCCTATTGAGATGAAAGAAGCCATAGCAAAGCGCAGCAGGGAACAAGGATTTCCCAGATCACGTCTTCCAGCTTTTACTCCAGATGAAGTCAAATATGTAAGGGGAACATTTGACTTCCTCGGCTTGAACCATTACACTTCAAGATACACAAGAGCAGTGACTTCTGATCCTGGGCATCCTATTCCATCGTATTCGGACGACGTCATGGTGGAGTCGTTCGCTGATGAATCTTGGGAAACCGCTGCAAGTGATTGGCTGAAGGTAACATATGCGTGGCATCCAAAAATCCTATTTAACATAAACATTTATCAAATTTTAATTGTTACAGCTTTGTACGATTCCACATGTTTTCTCACTAACGACCCGGGTTTCGCCTTTCGGCATCTTCAGGTATTCTATCACACGGATGCAACAGAACTGACGTAAAATAAACAATTAGCATCATCCATATACTAAAGTTATTAATTACAGGAAAACACTTACCCCAAGGCAAGCAGTGAATTACAGCTAAAACAAATTGAATAATAGTAATCTATAATAATTAACATAATTGCCTGTTATTATTTCATTAACGATCTTGTTAATGACTCATTCTTGATAGGGTTTTTAAACCAAATATCAACCAACTAAACTGCCTTGTGGTAAGTGTTTTCCTGTAATTCATAACTTTAGTATGTAGACAAAGCTAACTGTTTATTTTACATCAGTTCTGTTGCATCCGTGTGATAGAATGCATGAAGATGCCGAAAGGCGAAACCCGTGTCATTAGTTGCAAAACTTGTGGAATCGTACAATGTTGTAACAATTCAAATTTGATATTGAAATTCCACCAAGCACCTTCATTCGATATCATAAATTTTAAACATTTTTGATTTTAACACAATAAAATAGCAATGTGTTTTTCTACAAAATTTATAAGGTATATAGTTGACATTTGGCTTTCATCAAAGGCTGTATTTTCTACATCCGCTTTCTGACATATCATTAACATGGATGACATAATTTTTAGGTTGTACCATGGGGCTTCAGAAAACTGCTTGTATGGATCAAAGACAGCTACAATAATCCCGAAGTGGTCATTTTCGAAAACGGTTTCTCCGACGATGGCGATCTGAACGATGTAAGACGTATCAACTATTACAACGAATACCTAAATGCTATGCTCGACGCAATTGACGAAGGTTGCTTCGTCACTGCATATACTGCCTGGAGTCTAATGGATAACTTCGAGTGGAGACAAGGATATTTGTAAGTATACTTTGACTAGAATATCAACCTTTACCAAGATGCAATATAAAGCCTTTACGAAGCTTTTGGTCGATAAGCGCATTTGATAACATTCTAAATGATTCGAAAAAGAGTTGTTCAAACTTTAGACAGTTGTAAATATTTAATATTGATTTTTTTTTAATAATAATACATTTTTTAATATTATTTCCTAAATAAACATTTAAAATCAGGACCAGTTTCGCTCATCGCGATCATTACCAAATGATAGAAAATAAGATACAAACAAAAAATTTCTAATGATATTCATCTATATATGGTTTGAATTGTTACAACTTTGTACGATTCCACATTTTTTGTCACTAACGACACGGGTTTCGCCTTTCGGCATCTTCAGGTATTCCATCACATTGATGCAACAAAACTGACGTAAAATAAACGATTAACATTGTCTATATACTAAAGTTATCAATTACAGGAAAATACTTACCCCAAGGCAAGCAGTAAATTGCAGCTAAAACAAATATAATAATTACTAATCTAATAATAATTAACACAATTGCCTGTGATAATTTTCATTAACAATCTTTTTAATGAGTCATTTTTGAAAGGATTTCACATCAAATATTAATCAACTAACACTAAAATATAAATTGGTTATTTTTTTTATACAGAGATATAAGAATTTAAATTTGACTTAATTTTCTTTAAGGGAACGATTTGGTCTGTACCGAGTGGACTACAGCTCTCCTAACCGAACAAGAACACCAAAAGCTTCCGCAAAATACTACAGTGAAATCATTAAAAATAGAGAAATCTAATTAAATATTGTTTTTGGCTTTAAATTTGATTGATAAAATGTTTTTTTATATTTATACAGTTAAGAAGAAGAGATAATAAAGTTTTTTAAAAAAATATTCAATTATTTGAGCCTTTTAATGCAAATACATATAGACAATACAATGTGTGCAAGCCATTCGCATATTTTATGTCTGAAAAATCATATTTTAAATGTTGTTTTTTGTCATATTATACTCATTTAAATGTCAATGAATTGATATAATATTATGCATTTTACAGAATCGATCAGAAGTATACTATATTTAGTTAAAAGGTTTTCGCATAAAGAGTTTAGACACTTTTATTTAGATGTGAAAGCATTACTGGAAAACAGGTAAAAAACAGTTTTACGACTAAGGAAATCACATTCAAAAAATTGCGACCTAGCTTATTTCTTGCTTGCAATAAAACTAAAAATTTTAAATGAAACCAAAAGGGCGGCTACATCAATAAGTTTACATATGACACGAAAATGGTCTATTACGGAAACACAACAGCCCCCATAGAAGATTAAGCTATGGCAATCGACATATAATAATTTGTTCGTTAAGAATCCTTTGTGATAGTTGATATCTATTGATTTCCAGCTGTTTTAAAGCCGTCATCTTGCGACTTTATTACAAAGATGCAAACACTTAGGCGCTGAGTTTGAATTTAAATTATGTGATTCCTTAATAATGTGAAAATAAACAATAAGTAAAAAACAGATTCACAATTTGCCAATCACGTTATAAAGGAATCACATAATATAAATTCAACAAGAAAACAAAACATGTCTCTGACACCGATATTTACCAACAATACGACTGCGACAAAAAAGTTTATTTTTGTCAGGTTTTTTCCTACCTTTTCTATTAATGTACATAAATTAACGATTGATCAACCAATCCGGCAAATTGTTCATTAAGGTATTCTTCAAAATCATCTAATTGAAAAATTAGTTAGAATCTCTCGTTTTTCACGACTCCGTCAACAGCCAAAACACTGCGACACCACGACTACGGCTCCACAGCCCTGATTGAGACAGCTGATTGTAGTCTCTCGATAGTTGACAATATAAGAGAGTATAAGGGTCAAAACTTTCGTTTCAGAGCTTATTTTTAAATTGATTATTAATATTTATTATAATTTAATATAGCATGATTTATTTTGATTATCTCAAGTTTTGGTTATCATAAGTTAGGTCAACACTAACACTAATGAAATATTTTTTGAAACGTTGTTGATGGAAAATCCTTTATGTGGCTCATCAAGAATTGGTTAACAGATCGAGAGGTGATTAATTTATATTAAGAATATACAATAGTAATTGTTGATTCTGATGTGAATTTTTTGGAACTCGGCTACAATTGAGTAAATACCTATTATGTTTTTAACAGATGAGACGTTAGCAGCCAGTTAGACAAAATTGTTAATAATAATAATAATGTTATGTAACTAGTATAACTCAGTTACAATTGAGTAAATACTCACTGTACAGCCAATCAAACAACTTTTTTTTTTGATAAATTAATTTGAATTTAAGCCTTCGAAACTACCGCAATGTTCTAAAAAAAGCCTAACAATTACTTTTTTAAAAATTATAGAACTCGGTTACAATTGAGTAAATACCTACTATGTTTAGTTCTAGATGATTTTTTGAGGATTTTTGAGACATGATTATATAATCGGCATATAAATATATATAAATGATGGTTATAAACGTAGGCAGGGATCGCAATCTCTGCTCGTACGTGTGTGTATCTTACAAATTTGTCGCTTTATTCATACAGATAAACGACAGAACTATATCGGGACAAGTGAAAGATTAGCGCTTCAACTTATGATATATTATGCGACGTCTACTCGCTTCATTTCGGCATAGTTCATATCTTTTATCTGTGTTGGCTATACTGTTTTAATCTGCGAAATTCAATTCATATTAAATAATCGATGCTAAGTTATTTTTTACCTTTATCGGTTGACTTCACATTAGTGATTTGAGACAATGAAGACGTTTGTTATTATAGGCGCGCTGGTGGTGTCATTTTTCGTAAGGTAAATACGAAAAAAATGTATGTTAAAGTATCATTAACGGCATATTAAGAATTTTAATACATGTGTAAACAACTACAAACGTACGTAAATGTACAACAAATATAAAACGTTATGATATTATGGTTTTAGTGTTCCAGCCGAAGAAAATGTTAGACAAAGAAAATTTCCAGCTAATTTCCGATTCGGAGCGGCGACTGCAGCCTATCAAATTGAAGGAGGCTGGAATGTAGATGGTCAGTAGTACTTATTATAATATATATTCATTCAACACCAACTATTGATGATACAAACCAATAGTTTTAACTTATGTTTTTGTCCACAATATATTTGCGATAAAATATCTTCGCAAATTATGCAAACAGGTGCAGAAAAAATCAATGAAAATTTTATAAGACAAAAGTTAACCTGTACCAATTTGACAAATAAAAACGTCAAAAATGTTTTCATACCAACACAATTAAGTTTGATTGTGAGAGTATTGAATTCAATACAGGAAAATGAGAACTTCAACACTTTATGATATATATATTGATTAGTATAATTAGTTAAAGTATTTTAGTTCTACAAAATTTTATGATATCGACTGAAAATTCTTGATTGAATTTTATATCAAATTTGAATGGTTGAAACTTTTTAAGATTTTACGTCTTGTCAAAAACAATCCGGGTTTTGCCTTTCGGCATCTTCAGGCATTCTATCACACGGATGCAACAAAATTGATGTCAGTTTGGTAATGTCAAGTGTGCCGATCTTATATAAATAAACATATAGCTAAAATATTTGACATGAGAACACGTAAAAGTACCAAAATTCCTATAAAATTCTGTATACCATACAAATTAATAATTTCCTTTCTCTCATTATAACTTGTTTAGTTTTTTTAAATTATTAGTTAATTGTGTACGTAATGTGACAATGTACAGACTATTAACATACCTATAACATGCATGTGTACATTTTATCAAAAAATCAATCTAAATGAAAAACCAAGTTTTTTTCCACTATATTAACTTTTAAAAAATACCATAAAAATACTAAATAAACGGATGATGAAAATAAAAAACAACAAGAAGATTAATAATCTGTCTGTGGGAAGTGTATAAATTATTTACCGCTATTATCTTAACTGGTTGACATAACAAGTATACCTTACATATTTATTTCGTATACATATTATTCTAGACCGTAAAAGATTCTAAGAAATATTTAGTAACTATAATATGTTATATAATTTTTTTTTAATTGTAATATCGTGATGATGCCCCTGTAGTAATGATAATAAAGGGTTTTACAATGTGTTAAGTCTGCTTATTTCATTGAAATTCGTTTCAGGAAAAGGAGAGAGTATGTGGGATCGTCTAACACATTCCAGACCAGATCTGATCAAAGATGGAAGTAACGGAGACGTAGCTTGCAATTCTTACAATTTTTACAAAAGAGATGTTGAAATGCTGAAAGAGTTGGGCGTAGATTTTTACAGATTCTCATTATCTTGGACAAGAATTTTTCCCACAGGATTCGGTGACAAAATCAACAGAGCTGGTATAGATTACTACAAAAGTTTAATAGAAGCATTGAAAAATAACGGCATAGAACCTGTCATCACTCTGTACCACTGGGATCTTCCGCAGCCTCTGCAGGATCTGGGAGGGTGGACCAATCCAATTATGGTTGATTATTTCGAAGACTTTGCCAAAGTGGTTTTTGAAGAATTAGGAGATACTGTGAAGGATTGGATAACTTTTAACGAGCCGCGGGAAATTTGTCTTTCCGGATACGGAAAAGAAGACAATGCACCTGCGATCAATTTTCACGGGGTCGGAGAATACCTCTGTGCTCACACTCTCATAAAATCTCATGCCAGAGTCTACCATCTTTACAATGATACTTTTAAACCGACACAAAAAGGTAATGTAATATTTACACTAGTAACAATGGTAACGTGATAATGTAAAGTTCTTTAATATCTTGGAAAATTTTTCCATGTGGTGTCATTTAACTCTCTAACAACTAACGATTCAACTTTTGAGTAACATAATTTCAGCGCTATATTCAAAAATATAAGACTGCTAGAAGCAGCGCTTTGTGGCCGTTAAAAAAACACAACTCAGACATTGGCCAACAAAAAAGTTTATTTTTGTCAGGCTTTTTCCTACCTTTCCTATTCATGTTCATTAAATCAATAACTAACCAACCAATTCGTCAAAGTGTTTATTGAGATATTCTTCAAAATCGTCTAAACTAAAAAGTAGTCGAATTCGTTTATTTCTCAAGACTCCGCTTCACAGCCCTGGTTAAAAGTATAAAAAATTTCGAGTATAGTGTAATATTGATATATAAATATAGCCCATACTCTCCACAGGTGGATTTAGTAACGATACTGTTGAAATATGTTTCGAAAAATTCGATGTTGGAATATCCTTCACAAGGCTCAGCAGGAAATGACTTAATATAATAGTAAATAATTTACTATTAAATCATACATTGTTTATTTAATTAAGTTTCAAGATAAAACATATTATTGTATTATTTGTATATTTTATCACAGCTTTATAAGGTCTGCGCCTAGATTTTTTTTTTATAAATAAACAGCAAAGTCATAATCGCTCTTAGTTACAATTATCAAAAAATTAGAAGCGTTGTATTTACGACGTTTATTGTATTCGTTGTTTATTTTTTCAGGGAGAGTGGCTTTAACATTAAGCACAGGGTTTCATGAACCGTATACTAATTCGACAGAAGATATTAACGCGGCGACAAAAGCGATGCAGTTTGAGGTAAAAATGTTTTAATTCCCTACGAAAACATCTTTAAACTAACGTGTGGATGTTATATACAAATTATCTGTTGATATCATATTATCATAATCATGTGGAAATCAAATGCACCTCAATTCTTACAAGGCCTTTTTTGTAAATATTTTTATTTATATATTTTGAACTTCGTGCGATTCCACATGTTTTTCTATCACTACCAGATTTCGCCTTTCGGCATCTTCGGGCATTCTATCACACGAATGCAAGGGAACTGACACACAATAAACGATGTATTCTGCTTGACAATTTTGGCAAGAATGTTAACGTATAATTGATAAAAAAGACTTTCGAAACAAATGACATTTTTAAATGCATTTAGTTTAGAAATATTGGGAACTGAACGAAAACAGACGAACTGTCGTCAGTACTATTGCATATGTGTGATAGAATGCCTGAAGATGCCGAAAGACGAAACCGGGGTCGTTAGTGACAAACATATGGAATCGTATAAAGTATTTTCAATTCATTTTTTCATATTCAAATTTGATATTGAAAATGCATCAAGCATCTTTAATCAATATTACAAATTATATATTTTGACATTAAAATTACAATTAATAGTTGTGCTTTTGTATTAAATTTATGGTCCTCTTGGATTTCTTCTCGAATATTCCTGGCAAAATTTTGAACGATACATAATGTTTCGTGAGTGTTACGCCGTAGGTATTGGCGGTGGATAAAACATTGAGTGCCCTAGGCAATTTTGAAAAACGTTTCTAATACATCACGCATAAAATTTTCCTGATAAGAAAGTATTTTATGGGTTGTACATGTTATTTTTATTTATTTCCTGAAGATATCGAAAGGTAAAACCATGTTCATTAGTGACAAAATATGTGGATGCGTTCATAGCTTTAATAATTTTAATTTATTTTTTCGCTTAGCATGCACCCTCAGTGAATATCATAAATAATAAACATTTTCAAAAATCAAATTTATAAAAACATTTTAACCAAATAATCTTATTTAAAAACACGCTTTCAGCTCGGAATGTATGGTCATCCTATATTCTCAACGGAAGGCGACTATCCTCAAGTGATGAAGGAAGCTATTGCAAAACGCAGTGAAGAACAAGGATTCCCTAGATCCCGTCTCCCGACTTTCACTCCAGAAGAAGTAAAATATATTCAAGGAACATATGACTTTTTTGGCTTAAATCATTACACGTCAAGATATACCCGAGTCGTCACATCTGATCCTGGTTTTCCGATACCATCGATTGCTGATGATCTCTTGGTAGATTCGTTTGCTGATGCATCATGGGAAACTGCTGCAAGTGAATGGTTGAAGGTCATATAAATATATATCTTGATTCAAAATATTTTGCAGTAGAGAATTTCACAGAATCATGACACTTTAAACAGCTATCAAAAATCTTAATACTCTATGCTCACTTACCATTTCACTCTTTGATTTTAAATTGTCGATTATTTAAATTTACTTCGTTTTTCAATTTCAAATTCACTTCAACAATACTCATAAGCATTCAATTGTTTCTTTTGAATTTAGTATCGTAAGAGAAAATGTTCGATTGTTTTGAATTTTTTATGAATATTTATATATCGATTGAATTGACATTTACTTGGTAGAACTCCATTATAGTTCTGACGATGGCGCGAGCCAAAACAACTATCAACTATATCTTTTAAAAAAATGTAGAACTAAAATACATTGCTATTTTTTCACCGTGTTAATGTTTATACACTTTTATAATAAAGGAAAAATATACTTATATTTTCTTTATTTAAGTACAATTTTGAATGACGAAATATGTATAATATATATATAATTTCCGCTCCTAAAGTGGAGCATGTGGTATATACATGGGGGTATCTTAGCAAATGTTTTTTTTTGCAACATAATTACCTAATGTGATATACGTCGGAGGGTTTTAATCTCAATTCGAACAATATTTATTCAAATGATATATCCATTTTATTTTAAGGAATATTGTTCGAGATACGTAGAGAGAGCTATAAACTAACCATTAGTCCCATAAATTATGCCTTTTAAGAAATCATATATGCTAATCAAATGTATTAAATAACATTTAGGTTGTGCCATGGGGCTTGAGAAAAATACTTAACTGGATCAAAGACAATTACAACAATCCTGAAACAATTATCTTCGAAAACGGATTCTCCGATACTGGTGAGATGAATGATGTAAGAAGGGTCAATTACTACAAAGAATATCTAAATGCTATGCTTGACGCTATTGATGACGGATGCTACGTCACCGGATATACTGCCTGGAGTCTAATGGACAATTTTGAGTGGAGAAAGGGGTATACGTGAGTCTTAACAACTAAAATTACAAAATAACATAAGAGTAAATAATTCAGTGTTCCCAACATGCTGCATTTTCTTACTTATAGCGATCATTTTCACTATAGATTTGAATTAATATATTTAATAACGAAATAGATTTAATGTACCACACATTGCATATTACATAATAAAATTGCAACGATTGATTGAATTGGCGTTTACATAGTTATCCTCCATAATAACACGGTGAAAAAATAGCAATGTATTTTAGTTCTACAAAATTTATACAATATTTATAAGGTATTTAGTTGATAACTATTTCGGTTTACGCCCCCATCAGAGCTAGAGTATGTATTATAGTTCTGATGAGGGCGTAAGCTGAAATAGCTATCAACTATATACCTTATAAATACATTGCTATTTTTTCACCGTGTTAAGTTGTAAGAAACCTATTTTAGAATAACGCCAGCAATAATTCCGAACAACATTTCTATGGCGTAACACAAATATATTATAATTCAATATGTCGGTGCTGTGATGAAAATTATAAATGCTGGTTTTTTTAAGTTTTCTTCTCTAATATGTTCAAAACTATACATTCTTTGATGTGGCAACATATTAGGGTTGCAACATTATTCGTCACAAAGTTATGATACATATTTCATTTCTTGCCATATCTGTCAGATTGATTTAAAGCTTTTGTTTTTGTTCTCCTGAAGAATTAAGTAAAAAGCACTTTAAAACTGTTTCCAATCACAATACCGACGTGTTAAATATTAATAGAACGTTTCTTTATTTTGACGATTTATGAAATATTAAAAAATAAATGTTTTTACGTTAAATTTCACATATTCAGAAAGAAACCTCTGCTTGTTAATATTTCATTTCATTGAAAATATTGATTTAAAAATACATATCCTTTACTAAGGGCATTGTTTCAAATCTTGTCACTTTATTTTGAACGTTGTTGAATCATTCCCAAATATATTGAAAACACAATGACTCCAAACAATGAGGCATATGCTGTAACTATTAGAAAGAAAACATGCGTTTTTTCTTATATTTCCACTCGACTGTATTGATATAAATGCTGGCTTACAGTATGAAAAGGTATCTTATCCCTAAAAAAGATAAACTTCGATCGTTAACATACAATATTTTTGTTTTTGTTTTAGGGAACGTTTCGGACTATACTATGTTGATTACAATTCTCCAAGCCGAACAAGAACACCGAAAGTCTCAGCCAAATTCTACAGTGAAATTATCAAGAACCGAGAGCTTTAATAAACTTACTAATAAAGCTCATAAGACGAAGAAACAGTGTTGCACAGAAATGTTGAAATGGTTAATATGATAGCGTCTACAGTGAACTTAAAAATGACGAAAATCTGTTCGTATAATAAACTCATATAAAAAAAGTAAAGATTACTACCAATTGCACAACCTTAAAAAGAATAACTTGAATAAAAAATAGTGAATCAAAATTAATCTGCACGAATTTAATTTACTCACAAACATGGTTGTTTGATTACCTGTTCAATTATGTACCTACCTTATTGACTTTTAATAAAAAAATCTTTCAATTAATAGACTGGCTCATTCATGTTCATTTCAAGTTTCATTTGTTTTAGTTATTGTAAAGTATGCCCCTTGCAGATTTTTTTTGTAAGAATTATCCTTCAATCATTTGACTGCAATTAGCAACACCTTGTTATTATCTACAGTTGTAATATACATGGTTTTCTTGTCTTCAACATAGAAAAAACCACTTAAAATGCGTACTAATAGCAAAATTATCTTTGCTCTTTAGACGTTTAGACAAACACCAATCCATCCATTTCGCTGGTCTAGGTTAAAAGTATTTTTGGTGCACTTTGTTTCTTTAAAGATAATTTGCTTATAACTGAATTATATTTTTGTTTTTTTAATTAGCTGGTTATGAACTTGTCTGGTAATAGCTTTTCAAAGACAGCGCGTTGTCACATGAAAAGCAAATGGAACTCAATTCCTAAAATTTCATCATCTCTTTATTTTCATAGCTATAATAATAATAATTTTTAATTAACTATTCATAGTATAGTTAATTTTATATTTTAACCTTCTATTCACAGACAGTTTAAACAAATTTGTGTCATAAATGTTCCTGACAAAAACTTGAAACTCGAATAACACTGTTACACTGCGGGGTAAATACACCCTGTAATAAGAGTCTTGCGTGACAGTGGATGGTGGTGGGTACAACTTAAAGCTTCTTTGAGTAAATAAAAAAAAACGTCTTTGTTAACAAAATTTTCTCACATTGGATAATAAGTAAAAAAAAGTTTTAAGACGTTCGCCGGAAATAACCGCAAGTTGTCGTTTGATTAAAAATAACCTGTAGTGACTGAAAGTGAGTACATATTAATCGTGTCCTATAAAATTTGGCTATTTTCCTAAAATATATTCTTGCTATGGGTCAATATTTAGAACCTCTCACAATCTGCCGCTTCGGACAAATGTCGCGTTTTCCCATCACTATTGTTGATTAATTTTAAATAAAATTAATAATCAATTGCAAAGATAGTATTGGATTCATTTATAAGATAAAATAGTCTGATAAACATAGATAGCATTGTGTATTTTAAAAAAAATATAAGATAAAACTAGCATATTTTAATCCAGTCGTTTCCATTAACTAAATAAAAAATGATCTCAAACTTGTTATGTGGAATTTCGTTTATAATTATTATTAGGTAATTTTATTTTAATTTGACTAGTTTTTTGTGAATTATAATATTATATGAAGATAGCTGTTTAGTTGCTTAGTTGCAGACAGGTATCGTAAAACTGCTATATTTCGTTGAGAGTTAATTTTCGCTGTTTTGACAAATAGAATAACTTATGAAACAATTTTAATTTAAAAGTATTTTTTATGAAATGCACTTATGAGAGACTTTTCTATCGATTCTGCAATATCATAATATATTTAATTCAAATTTTAATCACATTATTTGAAATGTATTGAAGTTTTTATAAAACATTATCCAAGGTAACTTTTTCAGTCTGACCTTTGAATTGTCATAAAAAAATCTATAAGTCTCTTTTCTTTTTAGCTTTTTATATAGATATGTTAGGCTTCACCACAATTTTGATTTCAATCAATAGATGTTATTGAAGTTTTGAGAAAAAACAGCAAAAATGAAACAAATATCTAAAGTAGTTTGGACGCGCTGTGGCATAGCATAAATGTTGCGCACTATATGACAACACTGACAAATCTCAACGAAATGATAAATTTTTCACTGTATTGTATGAAAGAGACCATAAAATAATTGCAAATTTTAATGGAAACTACGTCAGAGGAAGTTAATTTAATATAACTTAAACTAGTTAAATATAGTTAAATACTTCTCTAATCAAAAGTTTATGCAATTCCAAGAGGTGAATTCAGTATATCAGAAACAAATCAGTTACCCGTAAGAAATGCATACGCTTCAATTGTTTATTTAGCTGTTCCAGTATCCACAAGATATATATATTAATGAGTGCTTTGCGCAGCACAGCAGCAAACTGTTGCCAGAAGTGCCTCACAAACAATTATATAAGACATGATGTTTTTTAGATATTCATTTTGTCTTGAAGATGCGCCACGAAAATTTCCGGAAAATTTTAAATTTGGTGTAGCCACTTCTTCTTATCAGATAGAAGGAGCGTGGGTGCAAGATGGTTAGTATTTTATGTATTATATTTTTATAATATTTTGATATTTTCAAATATGTATCCTTTTTGATATGATCTCGATATTCACTCGCCATCCGAAAACGAGCCCATGATGCAAAAAAGAACTTAAACGATTTGAAGAACAAATGACATTTTGACTTTTAATGACCTCATAATCTGCCAACTTAATTTAACCATAAAAGTTACACTTTTCTTACGATATTTCTGAAGGTGAAATAGAAATTCTATTAATGTTAAAAAAGTGAACATGAAATTGGGATGGTGATAGAATTTAATATAAAACATTAAGAGTGAAAAGTTACCTATTATTTTAAATTTAGGCAATCTATTTTTAAGATTATACTTTTTTAAACTATAATTTAGTAAGTTGGTGCTTGGTATCTTTTCCATTTTGCCTGATTGTTCTTATTTTAAGGTTTTTGATGTATGGGTGGTTAATTACCTTTTAAAATCGTGCTGATTTCTTGCAGGAAAGGGTGAAAATATATGGGACCAAATGACGCACTATCGACCAGGTCTGATTGTAGGAGGCGATAATGCGGATATAACATGCGATTCGTACAATAACTACAAAAGGGATATTGAAATGTTGACCGAACTCGGTGTAGATTTTTACAGATTCTCCATTTCTTGGTCACGCATTTTACCAACAGGCTTTACCAGTCGTATCAACAAATCTGGACTAGATTACTACAACAACGTCACAAATGATTTAATCGCTAACGGAATAACTCCAGTTATAACAATATACCACTGGGATCTACCTCAGTCGCTTCAAGAGCTCGGAGGATGGACTAATCCACTAATGCCAGAATACTTTGAAAATTTCGCTCATTTAGCTTTCAAAACTTTTGGAGATCGAGTCAAGAATTGGATCACGTTCAACGAACCTATCGAGGTTTGCCTTTCAGGCTACGGGGATGACTTGAAAGCTCCGGGTTTAGATTTCAAAGGTGTAGCGGAGTACCTTTGCGGGCACAATTTATTGAAAGCTCACGCCAGAGTTTATCATTTGTATAATGAAGTTTTTAAGCCACAGCAGAAAGGTTAGTTGAATCAATGATTTATTTCTGAATATTAATACTTATCACCATACATTCTAATATTTTTTAATACTATTGAAATTGTTATCATTTTCTATACAGGAAGAATATCCATAGCATTAAGTGGAAAGCATTATGAGCCTAGAGATAACTCAACCGAAAATTTTGAGGCCGCAGAAAAAGCCTTACAATTTGACGTAAGTTACTGAATAATTCTTTTTAATACATGTCCGATCCCAATGTGGAGCTTGAAACTCTTGAAAGAACTTGTTACTCGGCTGATCAACGTTCAGTTGATAATACTCGCGATGAGTGAAAGCGGTCCTTATAAAAATATAAAATTGTGGAAATTGCACTAAACATCGTGTTTTGATTTTTTTAATTGCATGCTTTTCCTCTAGAAATACAAAATTTACACATAGTATTGTTCCTTTATTTATTTTAAATAATAAAAAAACATTTTTAGTACTAATTTCCACAATACATTTTTTGATCAAGATCATCACGAGCATTATCAACTGAACAAACAAATCTATTTATACAAAAAAAATGATGATTTCCTGTATATTGTTTCTTAGTTCTTGAATCCATGATTATGTATACCTGCTACCTTTAACTAAAGTTTTTTTTTACATAAATATAGTTGTTTGTAAATTGTATTCTATCAGTTGAAAATGCTCGCGATGAGCGAAACTGGTCCTGGTCAAAAAATATATTGTGGATGTAAGTACTAAAAAAATTTTTTTCATTATTTAAAATATCATGCGTTTCAGAAGTGACAGTTAATACCTTAAAAGCTTTTATTTATTATTGGATGGGTAAGAGAAAATTTTCGTACATTACAATCTTTGAGGAGAATCGATCAGTGGATTGAAAACAATGATGCTTGCATTATTATACGAACCAGTGAGATACTTTACGTAAAACAATGTATTTGACCACTTAGTACGTATTGGATACGGTATTTTAACCCAAATAAATTTTATTACATTTTATTGGGTATATTTTGAATTTCTTATTATTGTCTAATTCAGATCGGGTGGTTCGCAAATCCAATATTCTCTCGAGAAGGAGACTATCCAAGCATCATGAAAGAGGCCATCGCCAAACGGAGCCAAGAACAAGGATACAGGAGGTCTCGTCTACCAGCTTTCACTCCAATACAAGTGGATTATATACGTGGCACATACGATTTCATGGGAATAAACCATTACACTTCTCGAATGACAAAGGCAGCCAGTCCAGGTCAAGAAAATCCTGTTCCATCATACGAAGATGATCTTGGCGTCATCAATTATTTCGAAGATTTTTGGAACACCGCTCAAAGTGACTGGTTGAAAGTAAGAACTGACATTCTGTACTACTCTTCCGTATGAAAAACCTTTCTTATATAAAATATCAATAAAAGTATTGATAAATTTTAGTTATAACACTACAAATATTCATCAGGAAAACCCGTTTTAAATTTGACCGCAACATACAATATAACGATTGTTAACACGGTCAAAAAATAGCAATATGTTTTTGTCATACAAAATTTTAAGATATAGTTGATAGCTATTTCGGCTCACGCCATCGTCAGAACTACACGTACATATCGTATATCGTCAGAACGAGACGCCATACTCAGAAGTAAATAGTTCCGACAATGGTGAACCGAAATAGCTATCAAATTTATCTTTAAAATTTTGTTTAACTAAAATTAATTGCTATTTTTTCACTGTGTTATAATGGAATTCTACCAAGTAAATGTGAATTCTACCAATAAAGCGATTGTTGTATCAAATTTCAATTGTTAAAACTTTGGACGATTCCACATGTGTCACTAACGACCCGGGTTTCGCATTTCTATTGCATCCGTGTGATAGAATGCCTAATGCCGAAAGGCGAAACCTGGGTTGTTAGTGACATTTTTTTAAGAGTGCGATTCAATGGCTTTTTTAAAACGATTTAATCATATTTACCCCATGTCTTTTAATTAAATTTTCAGGTAACACCGTGGGGGTTCAGAAAATTATTGAATTGGCTTTACGAGATATACGACAATCCTGAAATCGTTATATTTGAGAATGGATTTTCTGATCAAGGAGAAATGAATGATATCCGTAGGATGGAGTATATTGCCATGTACCTAAATGCAATGTTGGACGCCATTGAAGACGGATGTAACGTTACCGCGTACACAATTTGGACGCTTATGGATAATTTTGAATGGAGAGCGGGATACAGGTAAAGTAACATATTTCTTATCATAACAAAGATGTCATATGAACGTTCATAAATTTCTTCTTCATAAAGTTATTTTAATATATGTGTGTAATTTGTGGCACAGACACATGGTGCTTATAGAGTTTGTCAGAAAACTGTCAAAATTGTGTAAAATTTCCCTTTGTCATTCACGGCCCGGGTTTTACTTTTCGGTACCATCGAGCATTTCATCGCATAAAAACAATGGAAAGAACAATCAATTAACACTGTTGGAAAGGCATGATATTTCAAATAATGAAAATTATTTCAAATATATATTTATCTAATTTATGATATCACCTGAAGGTACTTGATGGAACTTCAATATTAAATTTGAATTGTTGCAACTTTGTACGATTCCATATAATACGAAACCAAAATGATATGATACATAATATTTTGGTTATTTTTTATACGTATGAATTTACAATGAAAAATTATATTATTGTATTTCAGTTCAATCAATTTAAAATTACTTACTTATTTAAAGTGAATGGGTAGTGATGGGCTTATCATACATAAAGAATATAGAATGAGAGAATTAATTAATTAAGGTTGAACTACTAACTTAATACAGGCATTGAACTTAATTGTGCGCCGTTTATTTCCGCAATTTCCTAATAAAAGTATAATTGTGACGAGAGGTTTCACAATAAATAACTGCCATTAAAATTTGATTGAGCAATATAATACTATGTTGAGATTAAATATGAGATGAACTTTTGCAAGAATTAAATTTATATTAATTATTTCACATATTCATTTTGCATTGGTCTGGCATTGCTTTAGGGTGAATATTTGTTTATTTAAAATTTTTCTTGTATATTAACGATGCGCACTGTTTACTGACTGTTGGATCAATTATATTTGTATGATAGAAATAAAACTAACCTTTGTGTTTTTTTTATTTCAATACAATGATAAATACATAAGAATATGTATAAGTTGGGTTGATTATTATTTCTTTTAATTATCTTACCTTTAAACTCACAAACTGAAATACAATAAAATAATTTTTCATTGTAAATTCATACGTATAAAAAATAACCAATGTGTTATGCATATCATTTTGGTTTGGTATTATATGAATATTTTTTTTTAATGTTTTTAGCGAACCATTTGGCTTATATCATGTCGACTTCAATACGCCAAATAAAACGAGGACTGCAAAAGCTTCGGCTAAATTTTACAGTGACATTATTAAATCTCGACAAATCTAAAGAAAAGTGATTATTAAAACATACACTTTATTTAAAAAAATATATTGTTTATAATTATGAAAATAAATATTAAAAGTAGGAAGGTTCAATCTGAAAATACTTCACAACCATGTCATGTAGCTGCCGTAGAAATTATTCATCTCCGTAGTCGACCATTCAAATTCAAGAGCTTGGAACCATAAAGAAGTTACAAACAGACTTCAGCAGGCCTCATACATAATTACTTTTAAAACCCATCTGGCTTCTTTTTTTTTTTTTGAATAATTTTTTTGAAAAAATTTGAACATTTTTTCAGATGAGACGTGTCTAGAATCTATATATATAAAAATGAATGTCTGTCTGTCTGTCCTTTATGCATTCCTACACCATGAATCCAATTGCGATAAAAATTTGTCGAATTATTGCTTAGACTAACGGGCAAAAGATAGGATACTCAGAATTTGATTTGATTACAGAAATTAATTAAATATTTACGAAAAACATGTTTTCAATACAATACAAGACTTTTGTAATACAGAATGGCCATTTATGAAACATTGTATCCATTGCAACGCCGAAAACAAAAATGATATACTGACTTTTTTGTTTTAGTTTTATGTCGCATGACAGAACGAATTGAAATAAATATTACGTATAAATCGTGTATGATATAATAAGAGTTATTTTTGCTGGTCAACTTCGGATAGTATTATATAAATTATTTTTTTTATTTTTCAAAAGTGAATTTCAAAACGTAACATTCACTGTGAAATCAATTATGCCACCCAAACGAAAAGCAATAGGTCACAGTACAACTCAAGCACGAAAGAAAAGGGCGAAACAATGAGGTTGAACTTGATAATCGTTGGATTGTACCGTATTCACAGCTTCTTTCGAAAACGTACAAAGCACACATCTACGTCGAGTATTGTAATTCAGTGAAATCCATCAAATACATTTGTAAGTATGTCAACAAAGGAAGCGATATGGCAGTTTTTGGAGTGGGAGATTCAACTGCATCTATCGATAAAATCAACTAATATCAACTGGGACGTTACATTAGTAGCAATGAAGCAATATGGCGCATTTTATCATTTCCAATTCATGAACGGCATCCACCAGTTACCCAATTGGCAGTTCACCTTGAAAATGGACAGCGAGTGTACTTCACAACAGAAAATGTACGTGTAAGAGCATTGTCACCACAGCCAAAAACGTTAACTGCATTTTTATTATTGTGTAGGGATGATATGTTTGCAAAGACGCTACTTTGAAGTGCCAACATTCTACAGATGGAATGCATCAGAAAAAAATTCAACGACGCAAACAAGGTAAAGCAGTTGAAGGATATTACAATGTAGGCCGTCTGTACACTGTTCACCCAAATAATGCAGAATGCTTTTAATTACGATTACTATTAATCAACATACGTGAACCGACATCCTTCCAATAATTGAGAACAGTAAACGGTCGAATATGTGTCACTTATCATGTAATCGTGCAAATATTGAAAAACTTTCTAACGTTTCATAACCAAGGAATCCACGAATAAAAATACTAACATATATTATATGTGTGTTTTTATAAAATATCTTTTACTTAAAGTCATATACTTTCATGAAAAAAATAGTATTTTCAAAACATTTCCTTTTTTTCATTCTTTTTTTTCACCGGTCTCTCAAAAGGTTACCTACCACTGATGTAGAGGATGCGAGGCCTTCAAACCTCTGCACCTCAATGATGCTCAATATATGTGATCTGAGAAAAATTTGAGCTAGGCTATGCTTGGTTCAAACTTCGATACACTGATTTCACCTGTAAGAAAGTTGACATTCAACTTTTTGTACTTTAAATATACATAATGGTTGACATTCAGTCAGCTGTGAAGTATATGCATATCATGTACAATCACAAAGGACTGACATCGTCTCACGTTACTGATTAAAGTCCGATATTGTGACGACAAAATCACTTCTCTTCATATACGATAGAATGAACAATTCAATACACATTTAGTACTGTTAATCACCCATAACAACGACAGTAGTATGCATTTATTATAAATTATTTAGTACGAAATTATTGCATAAATATAGTTCAGAGTTATGAATAAAAACGGAATATATATTCAATACAGTCATAACTTTGATTTAGAATTTTGATTATATTTTAAAATTCTTAAATGTTTTAACTAATGTGTATATAAATATATGTTAAATAATCATTTTTTTATATTTATGATGACTACTCTGAAATCAATGTATATATTTCCATTTGTAAGACTGTAATTACCGACGAATATACTATTACCGGTAATTCTATAATTAACATTTAAGCATACGTATTATTAATATTATCAAAATTATCAGAGAAATAACATTTATTTCAGCCAATTTAGAATTCAAATCAATACAATTTTTCTTTATGTACTCTAAAAATAGCATTAGGATGAAAATTATTTTTTTAATAAGCAGGCTGACATTAATAATGCTTTTAATTGAAATACGGTCTTAAAACGTACTAGACTGACTAAAAAATCCATTATATTATGTTTTATAGGACAAATAGTCAGTTATTAATTTATAATACCCATTTATTGATACCTCGGACTTGTTTGTCCGAGGTATCAACACCAACAAAATCCAAAAAAAATAAGTTAATGCTTGATTATATTACATATGAAAGTGATTCAGAAATCATAGAAATCAATTATTAATAAATATTTTTTTTCCGTCTTCAAAAGATCAAAAGTGCGTTATTACATTTTTTGTTCGTAGTGTAAATATAATTTATATAATAAAATTTTAATATTCAGGTTCGGTGTTGAAAAAAACCGAGATTCCTGTTTCGGTTATACCGCTATTGCAAGCCCTACGTCAGACGCGTTCGAATCGAATCCGCTAGACTTCGGTCAATCAAACAATTAAGCGAGATACTCGGTCACATGTATTATTTAAATACATACATAACTCTTCGCTTTAAAAAAAAAAAAAGAAACAAGAATACCGTTTGTACAAGAAAGTCGACATCGCTGACTCGGTGACTGTGCTGCCATAATAAATAATTTGCCCACTTTCAACAGCGGAAAAGTAAAATTAGTTGCCAAGAGATAACAGCAGCGCTTCAAAACATATTGCGGGATTTAGCGGTATTAACGCAGGGCCACGAAAACGTGTTTTTAAGTAGAGGTTTTTTTTATCATTATTTTATAAGAAATCTGTTTATTAGTTGAGCATTATTCATAATATGAGCAAATTCGATGTCTTTTTAAAAAAATATGAAAACGCAAAAAAATATCCAGCTTAACATGTGTCTTATTTACGTATTTGACAAGAATTTTGCTACACACAACTTGAAAAATAGTCACAAATAACAAAAGGAATTTATGTAGATTTTGTCATTAACAATTCTAAAAACAAAATAGTGTTTGCATTTATTGTATTACACCTTTCATGCCAAAGTTTAAATTTAAAAATAATCACTTTTTATATGACAAAATCATTCATTCAATCATTGTACAAAAATTTCTCTTGTCTTCTCTGTCTTCTCGAGTCTATCGTTTGTTCAAATATTTCAATTAGAGAAATTGATACATTCCATCACTGATTTTAATAACGGCATAACAAATCATTTCACAACTTTAGGAAAAAAGGATAAATATGATTATATGTAATATTTATTCTAACATTAATATCTTGAATCTGAAAATACTTTTTTATATAAACTATCGTATAACTGAATGCAAAAAGTGAAAATAAATATCAAATAATTAAAATAGAAAATTAAATGCTAAATCTAAATCTGAAATTATTTTAATTTCAATTAAAATAATACATAATTAACCATATCGGTATTTGTGTTTTCAAAACCGATATTTAAAATAAACGGTAAAAATCCCAATGTGACTGGTATAGTCAACCCTAGTCACAGCTGTCAAAAAGCAATGCAATTCTGGATTCTGAAGAACATTATCACTCTAAATTTATAATTGATTAATTATCGATTATATAATGATTACAAAACAGATAAAAATGGTGTCGAATCATAATATCTATAAAAATATCTATAAAAAATTTGGTGTAAGTGCTGATAAACATTGTTGAACACATGGCCCGTAAAAAATATCATTGGACACATGACAAGTGAAATGTTCCATGTAAGTTTATGCTCTTGTATTCGAAATGAACAACGTTAGAACAAAATAATTTCATTATAGCTTCCAGTGTACAACAAAAAGAATTCAAATAGAGTATCTGAATATAGTAACAAAAACTGTTTGTATGTCAATCTCTCACTCTGAATTTGACGTAAAAAGATGGATAGATGCATAAAATCACCAGCAATTAGCCCTCTATAAGTGTAATCTTTGAGTATATATAGATAGATGAAACCTACTCCAATTAATATTTATTGTTTAAAAAATCCATAAAGCGATTAAATGAATAATGCATGATTTCTTTTAATTTCAACCCTTTTAAATTTTGCGAAGCCCAACGGCATTGAATATTCGACTTCAAGACCGAGATTTTTAACACAAATTATATTGTTAGCCTAGTATTTGAGGGTCACGGCTAAATATGTTTCTTTCGCTGCTTCTGTGATTTGATTCACGTATATACCCGTTTTGTGATCTCACGGTTTTATTAATATCGTACCAATTATTTACGACGACCAGGCCTTAGTCTGTATTTCGTTTCATATTTTGGGCTTTTGTTTTGTGTTGTTTTTGTTATAGATCCTTGGCGCGTAATGGTTTCGTGATGATGGTGACGCTAACCTATTTTAAAAAATATACATGCTATACACATTCTGTTATTTTTTTGTTTATCCTTGAGAGGAGGTCGAACGATAATCGTCCTAGATGGTATTGAAGTTCTCTCTTCATATTTGAGACACTTTTATCTTCCTAATGCTTATTCCTAGTCACTTCATAAACCATTCAGAAAGTACTGTCTAGAGGGAAGCTAGGAGAACTTGAGAAGTAAAAGACCCTCCTGGGTCTGTAATAGTCTAATGAGGTGTTTTCGTCATAGCCGTTGAATAAACGGATCTCCTAATATAAGGCGGGTACCGTATTCTTATAGCTTGTTTCGATTCATTACTTTTTACCACCGTTTTCATTACAATTATAATATATTTACTAACATTAATGTTATTTGTTATATTACACAACATTCGATTGGAAAAAATAGTGAATATATGATACACTTCCTGTTTGTATTATTCAATGATTTGGAACATTGAAATGAACTCATAATTCTAAATATTTGTTGATAATTGTGTATGCCAGGTAATATTCTGTACAAGAAATTCAAAGAATGCATTTTTTTCTGACACAAAGGGAAGGATGGTGAAGGGCGAGTAAACAAGGGTAAGTGCCATTCCGCTGGAATCTGTAGGGATGTGCAGGTACGTAATAAAGGTTGTTGGGATAGTCACGTCATTTTAGTTTGCTATTGTACGCGTTAGTGTGCGGTCATCAAATTCTGTTGGTTAATATAAAAGTTATAAAGATTAATTAAGACATATTTATATTTTACACTGCTGTTAAAATAATAGTTTATTACTGCGCGGTGTAGCAGAATAAAAAAAATGCGCGACATTTGTGTAGATATATATTTTTTTTTTAAGTGATTCGTTTTATTACTTACAATGAGTGTCTTTTAGTGAAATAATAAATCTACAATCAAAATACTTTTGATCTTAAATCATTTCATTAGTCATAAATGCACATATAATTCACTTTTAACAAATAGAGACAGTTAAGCTTTATATTGTATATAAACATAATACGAATATATTAATGGAGGCTCTGTGGAATGATGAAGTTATCACACTTAATTTAAAATATTGATTTGGTTACGGTTACAACATGAATATAATATCCTGACAGTAACAGATCTTTGTTATTTAATACAAAATGGCTCGATCTATCGCGGCGGTTTTTAGCAAAATGGTTTATTTTATGCGTTGTTTAATGCTTAATTGTTGTATGAAAACACAGACAAGGAATGTAGATTAGCAATAAAATTGTTTTAACATCATAATCTACAATGTCTACGTTACATATAACACAATATATTTACAACCAAAAGATCACCAAATAAACAGTTAGCCCATTTATAAAATGGCTTCCCGGTTTAGAATCGGTATTTTTTAATTGTGGTAATAAATCAACACAAGCAGCTATCAAATAAACGTCAAAAATTGTTTGTTGAACGTCATATGACATGACGAATTTAATAACATTAGTGTAACAATATAACCGTTAGTTTGTATTTGAATTGTAAGTGATTTGTTTTGAATAATTTCAATGTTTACAGCAATAAAGGAGCACAGCTTCAAAAATCAACTAGAACGTTCCAGTTGGAAAGACATCAGACGATATGAATTATTTCTACTCTTATAGTCTTATAGGCAGTTATAGGTTTATGTTTATGATGTGTTTTGTGAAGGAATTGATAATCTACTTAAAAGCCGCAATTTTATTTTGCGTATTTTACACAAGGTATGTACCAACATTTAATTATATGTGTGTGAGTGTTTTGTTTTCTATAGTCAGTGAAAAGTTTTTGTGAATTTATTTCTGTTCTAAATTTAAAGAAACGATAATATTTCGTCTTCTTTAATATCACAAATTTTCTGAAATTTTCATCGAATATTTTAATCGATATCTTCATATTACACATAAGTAGCGTGCTTATATTATACAAGTGTTTGGATAAAAAAATATTTTATTTAACCACAAAAAGAAACGAAAAATAATTTAATTACCTAATTATAAACCACTGATAGAAAACTGAAAAGCTTTCGAATTAAAAATCATCTGTTCATTGATATGATAATAATCATCCATAGATACTAAAAATACATAATACAAGCTAATCTTTTCATTTATTTTGATATTAAAAAAATATCAAAAAATAAAATACGTTATCTAGATCAGTGTTATCCAACCTTTTTAGACCTGCGGATCGGTAAAAAAATAATAAACACATCGCGGATCACTAATATTGAAATAAAAATAGTTTTCTTTATCAATTTTTTTTTTACCTTTATTATGACAGATGGCCGATCAATATTATTCCCGGGATATAAAAAAACATATCTTTATTGTTAATAATGGTGTAAAATGCGTCTAATTTTAATATCTTTTGTTGATTACATTGTTTATGATATAATTATATTATGATTGTTAATTTAATTGACTTACAACAGTAGTAGTAGCACGGCAAGATTGACTGAACTTTATATTAAATTAGTGTTAAAGTATCGTATTGTTAATTGACTTAGTTTGATTACAGACACAATAATTTATGGATTTCGTAGATGATAGGCACGCGACTTTGCACCGATAATGTGATTGAACTTTCAAGAAAATGTGAACTAAAATACTAACAGTATAACTTTATACTTGACACGGTGAAAAAATAGCAATGTATTTTAGTTCTACAATTTTTTTAAAGATATAGTTGATAGCTATTTCACCTAACGCCATCATAAGAACTATGCTTAAACGAACATTTTCTTATCTATATATAGCTGTGTAGAAAATGTACACAATACATCTTCTCTCCTGTTCAAACGACCTAGCTTGTTCTTGCTCGCAATAAAACTAAAAATTGTAAATGAAACTAAAAAGGCGGCCTATATCAATAAGCTCACACATGGCACGGAAATGATCCATTATGGAAACAAAACGGCCCCCTGTAGTGGGTTAAGCAATGGTGATCAACGTATATTTGTTTGTTCATTAAGAATTCTTTGTGATAGTAGTTGACCGTGTTATAATGGAGTTCTACCAAGTGAATGCCGATTCAATCAATAAATTATTTGATTACTGTTATATATTATACATTATAGTTGTATGATGCATATGCTTTGTTCTTATTTTTTTAGTATTCGATACTATGCACAAGAAGAAAGGAGATTTCCTGAATCATTTAAATTTGGCGCGGCAACTGCATCATACCAAATTGAAGGAGGATGGAATGCCGATGGTATGTATGATTTATACCAATTTTGACAGTAATAGCAGCTGAAACTCCGTGAAGAGTTAATTCCATATATTAGTGCTACGCAACCTTTTGTATTCCATGTCACATTAACGTTTTTTTTGCGTAAGTCTAAGCCAGTGGTCGGCAACCTACTACCCGCGGGTAATTGAATTACTCTATGACATTTTGAATTACCCACCAAGAAAATATGATTTTATGAAAAATTATTTATTCATTGAAAATACTAATAATTAAAAAAATCAAAACCAAGGTAGCTACTAATAAAAATATTTTTTTATGTATGTTTTTTTATAAGATAAATTATTGTATTATTTACACATACATATGTGTATATATTTCATTTTATGATAATAATTTTTTTTTATGTATTTTTTTTAACTTATTAAATGAAATTTTCAAAATTGAAACTTTTTACCCAGTCTCTCAAAAGGTTGCCGACCACTGATCTAAGCTCACAGCCTAAGTCTATCTATAGATATGCGAAATATTTATTCATTCATTCGGTGTCGTTTACTTAATCAGCATTTTTCTCTTATAAATTGAAATGTTATATTGTATACTAGATTGTGTGTACAATATTTATGTACATGTGGCGAAGAAATAAATTATGATATCGACTGAAGGTGTTTAATGGAATTTCATTATCAAATTTTGATTGTTAAAACTTTGTACGATTCCAAATATTTTGTCATTGATGTAACCGAACAGTAATCCGTGTGATAGAATGCCTGCAGATGACAAAAGGCGAAACCCGGGTCCGTTAGTGACAAAACATGTGGAATCGTACAAATTTTTTACAATTCCAATTTGAAGAAATAATTATCTCCGTTTCGCTGTGATTCTTCTGTTCGTGATTGGATGAATGGGTTGCAGAGCACTGCTTTACCTATTATTTTTCCATAGAGAAGACAAATAAGCCAAAGTGACATAATGAAACTATTTGTTTATTGCATGTTTTCATTCTTTTATCTTCTGTCATGATTTTTTTAGATGAGAGTATATTTGAATGTTGAGAATTAAAAACTGCTCTCGTATGTAGAATTTGAATTGATGAAATTGTGTACATTTTCACACGTTGTTTCAGTCCCGACCGGGGTTTCGCCTTTCGCATCTTCGTGTAATCATTTGCACGGATGCAATAGAGTTGACAATCAGTCTACAGTTTCGCGTCGCTTAATTAGAAAAGGTATTACACAAAAATATAGACGCTACGAATGGGAATTCAATATATTATATATTTATGTAATAATTTTTTATATATATATTTTTGTAATAATTTTAATAACTACAGATTCTAATAATTTTAATAACTAACGTTGATGACTAATGACTAAAAATAATTTTAATAACTACAGATTTGAAAATAATGTCATTCAATTTTGGAAATGAAAATCTTACAAACAATAAAGCAAAATTACTTCTAAATGAAAGAATTATATAATAATCAATAGCGGCTAAAATATAATTGCGTAATTTTATACTGAACGATCCCTTTTTATTTCAAATTAGTGATTAAATATCAGGTGATCTTGTGTAAGAATTCAAATTATTAAAATTGTCGACTAATTAAATCCCACGTAAATGATAAAACAAGAGAGAATGAAGAAGACCATTAATTAATTAAAGACATTAAATTTGATTGGACTCCGTTAAACTTAAACTTTCGTGATAAAACAGTTTATTATCATCCGTTTATTGAGGCAATAATGAACAGATTCAAATGTTCTAATTTTATATTAAAATCACATCAATCGCCCTCAGCCGTTTTCGTAAATTATTCTTGTATGAATTTAAAAAACTCATCAGAATATCATAACGTAAAAGCATGTTTATTTTCGAACATATTCCTTAAACCATTTTTAAATGGCCCATTATTTGGGAAGAATTATTTTTTAAATGACGTGCATGAATCAATTAATGTAGCTGTCGCATTCATTGTCTGTAATCTGTACAGCAGTGTTCAAGATCGATGACTTTCGCAGCTGAACTCACGGGTCCTGTCTCAGTACGAACAGCGTTTTATTCAGCCTTTTCGTGTCTAAAAACTTACCCTCATCCACCTGACCTTGAGAAATGACAGAGTTTTCTTGACCACTAGTTCCTTTTTTGCCTTTATACCACGGGTTCCCAAACTTTTTCGGTTTGCGGCTCCTTTAAAATATCAGATTGTTTCGTGGCTTCAAAATCAAATAAAACATTAGCTATCTCATATACATCCTTATGTTACCTTACATTTTATAAAGCCATAATATTTTGTAAAGGAAATTTTTCACGGTGCCTCGACGCACAGTTTGGATAACTCTGCTTTATACCATATATCAACGACGTTGAGCACCGAAGTAACAAGCGGTTCTTTTAAAGATAATATGGCAACTTGTTTCGAAAGCCATCTGGTCCATATTGAGAACGAACATTTATAAAAAAATCTCATTTGTAGTATTAATAATTTCAACAAAAGTTTAATTATTATAGCATTCAATGCTTTATTGTCTAGCATATTTTTTTATGTATACCGAAATGTTTTAAAAGAAGGAAAATGAAAACTTACCTACCCAATATCATTCAATGGTTAGTCATAATTCTACAAATGTAAATTTAAAATCCTTAATTTGGTAACGGTTCATGACTTCAACAGAACTGATACCATATGTTCGTGAATTGACAATTACAGTCTACTAATGCGTCCTTTGTTACATACTTAACGTAGCCAACAATAGTATAACAGAATACTTCTACAGGATTTTTGTCATGTTTGCTTTTATTGAATCTTAAAGAAGTGTTAGAATACATATATATATTTATTATTTAAACCGATAAACATTATTTATGATATCGATTGAAGATGCTAGGTGGAGTTTCAATATCAAATTTGAACTGTGGAAACTTTGTTCGATTCCACAAGTTTTGTCACTAACGAAGATGCAACATGCTTTACATCAACCGATACAAACTATTTTTATTGTTTTAATTTTCATTTTTTATTATATATTATTTTAAATGCATTCACAAATTCTCATATTGATTACATATTCTTTTGTTATTGTATCGACATTTGAAATGAAAATTTTTATATTAATATCTCTAATACTATGGTCGATATATTGAGCTTGACAATTTTGACAGGAATGTTAATGTATTATTGATAAAAAAATTCAACAGACAATATTTTTAAATTTATACACATATCAAATTTGAAATATTTGGACTTTATACGATTCCAAATGGTTTTGTCAAAAACGACTCGAGTTTCGCCTTTTAGCATCTTCGGGCATTCTGTCACACTGATGCAACATGATTTACGTCAACTGATGCTAAACATTTATTGTATGTCAGTTTTATTGCATTCTTATAATAGAATGCCTGAAGATTTCGAAAGACGACACCCGACAAAACATGTGGAATTGTAAAAGTTTCAAATATTCAAATATGACATCGAAGTTCCATCACGCACATTTAGTCGGTGTCGTATATTATATTAATGCTTTTCAGGTAAGGGTGAAAGTGTTTGGGACTATCTAACACACAATTATCCCGAAAAAATAAAAGACCTCTCAAATGGGGATGTTGCCTGTGATTCGTATCATCTCTACAAGAGAGACGTGGAAATGCTAGCTGATCTAGGCGTAGACTTTTACCGTTTCTCATTATCATGGCCAAGAATCCTTCCAAATGGTTTCAGCAACGAAAAAAACCAACCAGGAATTGACTACTACAACAATTTAATCAACGGCCTGTTATCTAACGACATTGAACCAGTCGTTACGCTGTACCACTGGGAACTTCCGCAGAATCTTCAAAACCTTGGCGGATGGACCAACCCCGTGATAGCAGACTACTTCGCAGAGTTTGCAGATGTCGCTTTCAAGGAGTTCGGAGATAGAGTCAAGTTATGGCTGACATTCAACGAACCCAAAGAAGTTTGTTTGTCTGGATACGGGAGCGATAGTAATGCGCCAGCTTTGAATATGTCTGGAGTAGGGGAATATCTGTGTGCCCATACTTTACTACGAGCGCACGGGAAGAGTTATCGAATTTATGATAAACTTTATAGACCTTGGCAAAATGGTAAGAATCTGTTAATATTTTCTATAAACATTAAAATTAAAAATAGAAACTACTTGTACCAAAGTTCGCATATAAAGATTTCTTCAGTCTTGGTTCCGAAACTTAATTTTTCGTCACATTTCATTACACTAAATATTTAAAAAGCTAGCCCATTAGTTTTGATATTAATCAAACTTACACAAGAACAAATTGAGTTTTGTTTTGATATACGAAAAATGCATTTACACGTGAGTTTTAACTTTGTTAACATTTTTGTATATCAACTATCAACAAACTGCAATCTTTAATCTCAGCAATTGGATTAGAAGCATATAATATTACAAAACTTTTTATTAATCAGTTTTTTTAATATAAATACCACACTTTTTAGTTTCTTTAATTTTATCAACCTTTTTTATAGTAGATACTATATAGATATACATAAAAAGAAAAAGACGTTAAATCGAAAAATACTATTGTACACTTAACAAAAACGAAGAAAATAGCTTGTCAAAAAACGCTCCATAACACTCACATTAAAATTGATTATATTTTTTATCAAATCTTATCAATCTTTTATAAAAGTATATATCGTCCTACTAACAATCATATTATATATAACAATCAATATTGTTTTATTTGTTCATACTTTACGCTTTGCCATACCGTTTATCCGATTGAGATGAAACTTTACTGGGTTGTTATGACCATACCCCCAAAGGTTCTTAAATTAAAATTATTATTATATCCGCACCGGTTTCACTCATCGCGATCATTTACTTCTTCGTCGGACTGCGATAAAGAAATGAGTTGTTTCGCAAAGGTTTCTGAATTAGTACAACCATTTGATCAAAAATGGTTTCGCTTATCGTAAACACTACCAACTGATACACTGGAGTAAGTAGATATGCGTCTCATATGAACAGCTTTGGGCGACTTTTTTAAATGTTGTAAAAACGTCTGATTTATTCGTGGAAATAAATATATTGTGAACACTTTCTTTCTTTAAGTGGCATTGCAACACATGCCGGGTACTCGCGTTTCTATAAAACGTCAGATTAAAAAAAAATTCCAAGAAATTATTTCGAGACACCAACCACTACACAATATTATGCCCATCTGTCACAAAGACAGTAAGTTTTACTTGTATAATCATTTGACATTAAACTTCCACTCAATTGAGACACGAAAATAGTTTCGCTTAAAAAGAAGTCAACACAATTACGAGACGAAATAAACATCTATCATTATTGATTTTTTGTATGTGTTTATTCTAATAATCGAGTTTCACACATCTTTACTATATAATTCAAAATAGTTGCATCTTTTTAGTATGCCAAAACTCTTCAAAATTAACTCTAGCGTTATTTAAATTATACATTTCATTATTTGTTAGCTGTTTTGAATAATAAAACATTTTTAACTTCTGTATTTTAGTATTAAAATTTAAACAAAATCGAAACTTTTTGTCTAGCAATCGTTGGGTCCGAGAATCGTTTTTTTGCAAAATAATTCAAGATAAACAAAATGATTTATATAAAGTTATCTAAATTATTTATATCATGTGTTTTATATTAATAGCAAATTTATCATTCTATCAAAATAAACATTGTTTGTTAACCATCTCTATGGCAACGTAATGTCACTTTTCAAATAATTTTAACGAATTTGTATCGTTTTCATCAAAGCTCATTGCTCTGCATTTTAAGACGAAGTTGTATATACATAAGAACTTATAAATAATTATTTTTGTTACATTTTAAGCACGTTTTTGAATCGACTCGATATCAATCAATTAAACTCTAACTGCACTCTATACAAATAATAATAAATAATGGTTCGTTATGTGACATCGGTAAACTTTCTGTATATATTATATACTGTATATATTATTTTAAAATATATAACAATTTTCAGTATCATTTTGGCAAATATTTAGTATTGATATCAGGACCGGTTTCGATCATCGCTAGCAATATCAACTGATACAATACAAATTAAAGTTACCATTAACGCCGAATTTATTGAAAAAATATTGTTATTGAATTTAAAAATTGTCCTTTTTTTATTTTAGGTCGAGTTTCATTGACTCTAAGCAGCCGATATAATAAACCTGAAGATGATTCTGTAGAAAACGTCGAAGCAGCTCTAAAGGCGACTGAATTTTCGGTAAAATCTATTATCTTTAATATTCAAATAATTTTTAAATGCCAACAACATTTCAATGCGTGTGTATGCCGTGTATAACTTGGTTGCATCACATAGTAAAATACAAAGCAGATATATTAACATCTGTATTCTTTCAGCTGGGCTGGTATGCAAATCCCATTTTTTCTGAAGAAGGAAACTATCCAGCTGTGATGCGGGAAGCTATCGCCAACCGAAGTCAAGAGCAAGGATATTCCAGCTCACGTCTTCCAGTCTTCACGCCGGATGAAATCGAATACATTCGCGGATCATTCGACTTTTTTGGACTGAATTTTTACACTTCGCGCATTATCAACGCCAAAAGACCCCAGTTCCGAGTACCGTCGTTTGATGATGATTTGGGAGTGACAGCTTATATAGATGAATCTTGGGAACCTTCAGCAAGCGATTGGTTGAAGGTATGTATAAAAATTGGTTGAAGGTTGTCCACATGTCAGTTCTGTTGCATCCATGTGATAGAATGCCTGAAGATGCCGAAAGTCGAAGCCCGGGTTGTTAGTAACAAAACATGTGGAATCGTACAAAGTTGTAGCAATTCAAATTTGACCATATTCATAAAATACTTCATTTAAATATAATATATTATTTAATAATTCTTTGTCATACACTATATTTTTAATAATTCACAACCAACTTAAATTTGGATTGTTGAAATCATTTACTATCAGCATACCACTCATTCGGCGCTGACAAAATTTTTGAATCGTTGCATCAAAACACTGAGGGTCATACAATATTTTATTAGGCGATCAACATTTTTCTACAAGTAACAGCTAAACTAAACATCCCTAATTCTCCGTTGTTATAACCCTTACCTAGGATTCAACACATGATTTCTTTTGTAAAATACGTCGTGTAGAAAATGCGCAATATTTCAAGCTATGCCACTTGAAACTTCTATGTTATTTTTTCCTAATATAGACACCGCTTCGTTCTTTTCGAGTGCATAAAGACATTTTAGGCCACACATCCTTTGTAGATATTTTTCTAATTAACAATACACAATACTGTTGCAATTGTATAATTGTAAAAACCAGATTGTTTCAAACATGATAACAAAATGAGCGCCTTCATAAATTTTATTACACCGCAATATCAAACACGCTTTCCTAATGTATTTTTGGAAAACTTGATTTATTATTATTTTATTATGTTTGAAAATTTTCCGCTCTTAATTTTGAGTTGAAGAATATATCATTTTGATGCATAAACGTCAGAAAATCTAGCATGATTTGCTGTTTGATTTATTTACGTGATAGTACTTTTAGCTGTCATGACGGAGTCATAGATGTCTATTTCAGTGACTACTGCGCATGCGCATAGGAAAATGGCGTGTAAATAATATACAGTTTTATAATTATTTCATGAATGTTTTTGTAGGTTACTCCTTGGGGTCTCAGGAAGCTGCTGAATTGGATCAATGACCATTATAGCAGCCCCGAAATAATGGTTTTTGAAAACGGATTCTCAGACAGAGGCGAAATTGACGATATCAACCGAATCAACTACTATAGAGGGCACTTGAGTGCCATATTGGACGCCATTGACGATGGTTGTACCGTCACAGGATTCACGGCGTGGTCGTTGATGGATAACTTTGAGTGGATGAAAGGATATACGTAAGTTTGCCATTACTTACCTATACGCATAAGAACTATTTAACCCGTTGAGTAGTGAGTTATTTTTTTCGCAAAATAAGTTTTTTGGTTTATTTTAAATATTTTTTTTTACACTTCATATAAAATTATGCGGTTTTATTGTGGTTCAATCTAGAGAGAATATTTATTATATCACGTAGTCAATAAAGTTGTACAATTGAGAAATGCATAGTAATAAATGTAAATAAATTTATTCACTATGAATTTTCTAGAAACAGTTACATTAGTTTGAGCCTAAAAAATAATTGCAGTCTGTGTATACATAGTTCGATATTGACACTGATTCCTAGAAAGAAAGCAGTTGAACAGAGTAAATTTTATTATACATGATTAAAAGTGTAATTTATTTGAACTTTTTTTTCGTAAAATACTTTTATTAATTTGAAACAAATAAAAAATTTAAGCCCGACTGCTTAAAATTATTGACAGATATGTGCAGCATGAATATCTGAAGAAATTATAATTATTCAACAAAAAATACGGAATTTGCAATTGATAAAAGACATCACAATATTTGGACGTACATGTACGGCCATACTCCTCAAAGTTGCAACAATTCAAATTTAATATTGAAGTTCCATCAAGCACCATCTGTCGATATCATAAACTATTGATTAAATTGGCATTTACTTGGTAGAACTCCATTATAACTCGGTGAAAATATAGAAATGTATTTTTGTTCTACATTTTTTTTTGTAAAACATCTTTGTTATTTAGGTCGTAAGATGACAGTTTTAGAATAGCTGGAAATCAATAGATATCAACTATCACAAAAAAAATCTTAATGAACATACTAATATATGTCGGTCGCCACTGCTCAATCCATTACAGGGGGCTGTTTCGTTTCCGTAATAAACCATTTCCGTGAAATAACAAGGTAAAGTTGATAGCTTGATCTATAGTTCTGATGATGGCGTGAGCCGAAATAGCTATCAACTATATCTTATAAAAAATTCTGTAGAACTAAAATACATTGCTATTTCTTCACCGTGTGTTTAATACTAGTTCCGCAGTTTAATATTTTTGTGACCGAAACCAGTCCTGATCATAAAAACGTAAAATTGTAGAAATCATAATTAACATTGCGTTTTATTGTTGATATTCAATGCCTGTCCACCCAAAAGTCTGTAGTGTGACGCTAAGTATGTGTTTCTGTCAAACAAATATATTTTACTGTATTTTTAATTTCATATAACATGTTTTATTTTTGCTGTTTTAGCGAAAGGTTTGGATTATACCACGTGGATTATTCGTCCCCGAAGAAAACAAGGACTCCCAAAGCTTCAGTCAAATTTTACAAAGGCGTTATTAAGAATAGAGTTATCAGCGATCATAAAATCAGTGAGGATTTGTAAATTGTGCACACTTTTTGTAGCCTGTGATGATTTTTTTATAGTGTCATAAAGCATAGTAATAATAATTCTCAAACAAACAATTTGTCCCGCTTATACGAAAAATATCACGTACGACATTTTTTAATTTAAATATACATATGTTAAGTAATGCTTGTAAACATTGCTTCTGTTGAGGGCATAAGCCGAAACCGCTATCTACTATATATATTTTTTAGAACTAAAATAAGTCACTATTTTTTATAGTGTTATAATAAAGTTCTGCCAAGTTAATATTGATTCAATCAAAAATGCTTGTTAAGATATTTTTTCGACCCTATTTAGGTATCCATGCTCAGACCTTTTTTTGTTTTTCTTGAATTTTTAATACCTTAACATATTTCCATGTTTTATTCCTGTATATTAAAAAGTCGATTTGTTTGTAGTATTGCTTCAATTGAAGTGAAAGTATTAGTTTTTATTTTTTGATATTTGAATGTTCTTTTATGCGTAAGAAATACGAACACCCTTAATAATAAAAGTGTTTCATCTAAAAAAGGTTTTTTATTCTGTTGTCAACATTATCAAAATGACTTTTAAGGTGTTAACTGTCACTTCTTGATGGAAAGGCATTATATTTTAAATAATAAAAACACATTTTTTTAGTACTTATTTCCAATATACACTCACCGCATCCCTGACACAGTACCATCTCTTCATTTCAGCTTTTATCCATGTAAGCTGCGCCAATTTTAGAGCTTTTAGAGCAATCGGTGAATTGGACTTCGTTTTGATGTTCACGTAGTTCGGTATAATGTTGAGACGAAGACATTCTCTATTATACCAAATATGTTGAGATGCTAAAGACTGTTTTAATTTGTATTTCTTAAATAAGACAGTAAGTTTAGCCGTACACGCTTCATTAATCACTTTTAAATTCCTTTTTGGAAATAAGTACTAAAAAAATGTGTTTTTATTATTTAAAAAAAAAAAAAAAAAAAATATCAAAATGGTCAAAATATGTATTTTGTTTATTGCAGCGATCCCTGATTCGCTTATCGCGAAGATTAAGAAATAGTAGGTAATCTACACTGTGTTTTATTTATTTTAATTTGTCCACCTTAGAGTGACAGTTAACTTCAAATGTGGGGAAGCGACGTTATGAATTAATGTTATGAAAAATCATAATGTAGCTATTCTTTTTTTTGACAAATGTGTCGTTTTGCTTAGAAAATAAAGAAATTTAACGGCCGGATAGCATGTTTCGTTTACCATCTTTTTTTAAGTTTATAAAAAAACTTTCTTTGGAAGCTCTATCTCTCACTAAAAACAAAATTTTAACCAACTACTTTTTTATTAAAACATAAGTCTTTAACAAGCAAGACATTTACCAACATTTTGTAACAGGCAAAACAAAATCAATAATATTATACGATTTTTCACAATATCTTAATAACCAACACTATAATTTCAATCACTGATTATATGATAAACAATTGAACGATGTTGTCGTTGCTCATTTGAGACCCACTCTTGATGCTTCACGGTTTTCGACTGAGATAGCTCATAGCCGTCTTCATCATATTATGTCCAGAAGGCTCGTAATTGTAATCGATTTTCCTCGATCTGATAATCTCTTTGAAGACCAGCGCCGAAGTCTTTGCGGTTCTTTTCCTTTTTGGATCTTCAAAGTCTACGTGATACAGCCCGAACTTTTGTCTGAAAAACACCAGTTATTTATTATAGAATATATAGTAATATCAAACGAAGTTGTTCTATAAGAACTGCTCGTCTGTTCTTGTTCTTGGAGAGAGTTGGAATAGAAAGATTAATCTTCGATAAAGTAAGTAGTTAAAAAGTGATATTTTCCATGCATCATTTATTTGACCATATTATGTATAATATGATAAAACCCAAGACCCAAGTCGCCAAGTGACCCACTCGAATTCCTCAAATATATATATATATAGATATGAAACTTTTGGAGAGATTATAAAAAAATTGTTTTAATTTTTGTTTCACTCACGTGTATCCCTCAAGCCATTCGAAGTTGTCCATCAGACTCCAAGCAAAGTAAGCCGTGACCTTGCACTTGTCATCCAATACAGCCTTTAACACTTGCTCCATATATGAGCGAATATATTTGACTCTATCCAAGTCATTGAGCTCGCCCTTGTCTGAGTAGCCGTTCTCGAATATTATTACTTCCGGATTGTTGTAACGAATTTTGATCCAAATCAACAACTTTCTTATGCCCCACGGTACGACCTGAAAACGAAAAATATTTACAAATAAATACCTAATATAGAAGTTGACTTCATGAAATCGATACAGAAAAAGATTTGAAATATCATAAATATACTAACTTATCTTCAAAGTTATTTGATCAATATTTTAAACTATTATATAATTTGTTAAAACAAATCGAATTCGAAATTAAAATAAAGCAAACAATGATTTGAAACGATAATACGCAAAATTTTGGAAAACGTGGCCGTTCATGGTAACATTTATAATATAATATGTATGATTTTTTATGACCAATCCTTACTTGTTGCCACTTTTCTTTCCTGATCATATCCAAAGAAGGTTTTTTGGAATGTTTTACAGATACTCTTAATATGGCTTCTTATCCAACACATTATTATCAATGAAAATATTCTCAAATGATAAAAAATATGAATAAAATTAGAGCACGCCATCCATATAGCAATTGAAAATATTGTGTATAAAAGTCGGAGAACATATAAAGATACCTTCAGCCACGAAGACTCGGCTGACGGCCATTTTGGATCGGCATAGACGAGAACTCCACGGTCAGCCATGTAGGAAGGTGTTTTGAACTTTGACGAGGACCCTTCCACATACTCGGCGCACATCCTCGACGAGTAGTGGTTGAGACCGAAGAAGTCAGCCGAACCCTTAATCATCTTTAATTCTTTGTCGGTGAATTCGGGCAGACGACTGCTTCCGATCCTATCAGAGCCGGGTCTCGTGATTCTGCTCTTCATCACTGTCGGATAGCCTCCTGCTTCCGAGAAAATCGGATGCGCAAACCATCCCAACTGATCAGAAAACATATTCATACGTTTACTTCAATTCTGATTCCACATTTTATATTATTCGATTAGTAAAAATAATTAAAGAAAAACGGCGGATATAGATTCTCCGCAAGAATTATAAATAACTATTTAATACGTGAAGACTCGTACAGTCAAACCTCATAATTTTCAGAATTTGCAACAAATGTGGTAGAAATCGAATAATAATATGAATGTTTGAAGAAAAAAAATATTTGCTTTTGTTACGGTCAATTTCGTATTGTATCCTCAATCTAACACAATTGCAATATATGCTTTTTTGATTATTATATTACATTAAATCTTTTATATTTAATATTAATTCTCGTAAAATTTAATATTTAACTACATTCACCACCTCATCATCCAGTAATGAATTGATGAAGCTATGCCTTTAACAGAACATTAAACATCATTGATTTCACTAACGGTGATCATGGAATCGAATTTCATAATGGACGATTTCATAAAGTGATGATCCTACAATCGATTTATGGATTTCATTGGTTTTTTTTTATATTTTTGCTGGATATTTATACAATTCACTTATTTTCTAGAGATACGTGATATTTTCTATATCTTTCTATACGCACACTATCGGCTGATATGATTATTACGAAATACCTCAGCGGTGGATTCGTTTTGAATGTCATCTTTTTTAAACGCTTTTATCAAATTTGAAATCGATTCAACATTGAATAAGTAAGGGTATATAGGTAAATTAAATTTGATGTTTACGATATCAAATTTTTGTCCTTTTTCCGATCCTAAAAAAGGATACAAAAATTCCGTTTACTTACCGCTGAAAACAAAATAAATACGAATTTAATCAAGGATAATCGTGATACGCACTTCAAACTGTTGCGCTGTTTCAGCCGCTTCGACATCTTTTGTCGAATTTGGATTCCTAGTCTCGAACCACATACTGCTTAGAGTTATTCCGATTCGCCCTTAAACAAACATAGCCCAATTAAAATTAGACATCATTCAATTTTAATAAACCACTAATTAGCTTTTTTTTTAATAAAATACAATAAAACTGTCCGATTGGTCCAGTCATCGGTTTGAAAAGGCTTTAATTATATTCAGAACAAAACCGTTTTGAAAATATAATAGTTTGACTAACTTTGATTACTAGCTTTTGAAAGCCAAACTCGTTTGATAACAAAAAAATGTGTCTTTTCGTCTCTCTTATTCCATTTTTTAATTAATCGAATGAATTCGTCCGTTTCGATCGAGTGGTTCAAAAATACACGAAGAAGTAAAAGTTAATAGAAACCGTTTTCCATTTTGTATTTAATACTCACCTTTCTGTACAGGTTTGAATTTTTTTGTATAGGTCTCATACACCTGCCCATGAGCTTTCAATACGTTGTGGGCACAAAGGTATGGGCCATATCCCGGGAATGAAAGGGTCGGTGCAAAAGAGCCCTCGTATCCTTCGTAGCAGATCTCCTTCGGTTCATTGAACGTTATCCAATTCTTGACTCTGTCACCAAAAAGTCTTAAACCAAACAACAAGAAAATTCTAATAAGTTTCAGTCGTGAGTGCCGATTTGTAAATCATTATAAATAATTCAAACGCAATCTTGTATTTCAATTTTACACTCTCATACTTTAAAAAAAGTACAGTTCTCGAGGCTACTCAACGCTGTACCCACCAACAACTGCTACGGCTTCACACTCTTCTAACAGAATGTGTTTTGCAGCGTAATACGTAATGCGTGTTTCAAATTTTTGCCAGGAACCTCTCAGGAAAAGTCGTCAAGCTTCGGTTACATGCACTCAAGTGGGCAGAAAATTAATTCAACTAACCACCTTCAGTCAATAATTTAATATTTTTTAAATAGTATTTTTTAACGTCTATGCCTTGTGATTTGTCCGGACTGCAACCTAGTTGGCATGACCTACGAAGCCAACAGATCCAACTATTTTATGTTAACCAAATATTTTCTTTCAAACTTAAAATAATATAATTTTAATACGGTAAAAAAACTTGACACTATGATAGTTATTTTGACTTCAATCATAGTGAGAAGTAAGAATGGCATTAATTTTTAAACAAAACCGCTCCTTTCACGGAGTAGTGTTATATATTGGCAACACACGGTGTATCCAAGTCGTTTATGTTAATTGTCTTCCAGAATCATTACATCCTTTCATATTATCTCAACATACTCCGTTGCTCCACAGAGTTCATCCTTTGAATGGTTATCAGCAATCTTTCTCGCCAACGGAATATTTAAAAAATAAAAGAGACTGACTTAAATTCACTTTAAAACATATGGAACACAGATTTAAACCAGATCCAACGTAACAATTTGTTTGAGAAGTGTATTAAGCATTATCCACGTTAATTCACTTCCTCACCTCCAAATTACCGCATTAAATCACAGCATCTCTAGCATTCATCTCATTTTTTAATGCCATGACTCGCAACCGTGAAGCGGCCAATAATTTAAAATAATATTTACCCGAAAACCACAGTGGCATAGTCCGCAAATATTGACTCCATAACCGGATTCAACCATCCACCGATGTCTTGCAACCTTTGCGGTAAGTCCCAGTGATACAGCGTAACAAACGGAGTGATATTTTTAGCAATCAGATCGTCTATCATTTCGTTGTAATATTTCACACCTAAATCGTTCACTCGATCATTGAATCCTGTGGGAAGTATCCTTGTCCAGGCGATGGAGAAGCGGTAATAGTCGACGCCAAGCTCCGTCAGCATCTCGATGTCCCGTTGGTAATTGTGGTACGAATCGGTGGCGACGTCGCCAGTTGCACACTTGCTGACCAACGTTGGGTTGTAGTGCGTCAATCGGTCCCAAATACTTTCACTTTTGCCTGTGAGCAGTTTAATATAATTGTGTAAAATTGATATGTTAAATAAAAAATTAAAAACACACATGCCTTGTTCTAAGTTATTTATAAAAATAATAAATAGTTGCTACGTAAGAAAAAAGCATAATCATTTAACCATCTTTGTCCCAGGCTCCTTCGATTTGATAGGCAGCGGTCGCCGTTCCAAACTTAAAATGTTTCGGGAATTCGGGAAGAGTGTCGTTTTCTTCACAATTCACTCTATAGAAATGAAAAATTATGTCAGTATGTTCTTATTGGATTATTTTAATGTTTGCATTGTTATGCATTCTGCAAAATCTATCTCCATAAACAAAAAAATAAATAAATAAAAAAACTCAAAAATAGCTATATGTTATATACATGTAGAGACTCGGATATATGTTAATTAGTTAGAGGTAGCATTTAAACTATCAAATTTGAATTGTTACAATTTTGTACGATTCCACATGTTTTGTCACTAACGACCCGGGTTTCGCCTTTCGGCATCTTTAGGCATTATATCACACGGATGCAACAAAACTGTCAGTTCTGTCAGTTCTGTTGCATCCGTGTGATAGAATGCCTGACGATGCCGAAAGGCGAAACCCGGGTCGTTAGTGACAAAACATGTGGAATCGTACAAAATTGTAACAATTCAAATTTGATATTGAAACTCCATCAAGCACCTTCAGTAGATATCATAAATTATTTAAACTATCATTTTGACGCACACTAAAATACAGTGAAGTCAATCGATTTATTGCATTATATGGTACAGAAAATTCAATTGTCTGTCATAAACACTCCGCCCGAACGCGCTTGCCATTTATATATCAACTGTCGATTCTCGATGAAAAGGCAATACATACAAAAACTGTATAAAATACAATTATTCACTAATCGTTAGCATCATTTTGGTGCCACTCTTCAAAATTATTGTTTTTGATTTAAAAATATTTCATATGTTTCTAGTTAAAATATCTGGCATTGTAGTAAGAAATATTTTTAAATTGGAGCATCATACGTGATAAAAAAATAAACAAAACGAAGAAACATCACAAAAATGGCAGATTCAGAATTCTCCGTATTATAATATTATGAAAACATTTTATTACACGCGATCGCCTTAGGGCGACTTTCCGTCTGACAAACGGATGGTGTCGGAATTTTCTTTTTTATTAAACCTATAAAAATGTGATTTCATAAGAACGAATAAACCTCAACTTAAATAAACTCTTCATTTCTCTGTACGAAATGATTTTCTGCACACCATATTGTATGCAACCAATTTATGATTAGAAAAATCTATGAAAACATGTGTTATTTTGATATCGTCACGAGAAGGAAACCAATGTAAAAGATTAAGATTGGTGATAAGTCCAGATTAAAAAATGTAATATAAAAATTGTTTTCTTACCCAAAAATCATGTAAAAAACGATCACAACCCTAATGGCATACATGTTGGATCATAAAATCTGATCTAAAGAAGAAAAATACAATGTCATTAATGAAGAAAGTTAAAACAAATTTTAACATATATTAACGATATATTGAATTAACAATAGTGCAAGACTTACAGTACAGATTGAGTATACCAATTTTAATAGATTTGTAACTATCTTTATTTTCCCGACTATTTTACAATGCAAAACAAATGCTTCATTCGAAAGCGGTTGACTGTTCAGAACGAAACAAAAGAATATTGTTTTCGAAATCGAACTCGAATTTGATTTTTTTTGTTTGCGTCTGTTAGTTGCTTAATTTTATAATTGAAAATATTTAATATAGTTGTATTACAATATTTTCTACATAAATAAATCTAAAAAACGGTGTCTAATGCTATCCGAGTATGTCTTTCAATTATACCAATATAAGAGATAAAATATATCAATAGATACCGATTTCATATATTATCACAATATTAATTCGTAAACAAAATATTTCGTAGCAATAATTTTACCTAAACATTGTAAAAAAGTTGGCTTTAACGCATAATAATTTAATCTGCATATTTAATGCAGTGTGTAAGTTTGAGAATATTTAGAAATTTTAAAAATTTGTGCAAAATATATGTATATGCTTTTTTTTTATAATTTATGGTATCGACTGAAAGTGCATTGTTGAAACTTCATATGATCTACATGTTTTGTTACTAACAATTCGGGTTACACCATTCGTCATCTTTAGGCATTTTATCACACGGATAAAACAGAACTGAAGAAAACTGACGAACTGTCGATAGGCGGAAATCGAGTCGTTAGTGACAAACCATGTGAAATGGTGCAAAGATTCAACAGTTCAAATTTGATATATATGTAGGCATTTAATAATATTACGTGTTTCGAAAGAGCTTTTATCAATAATACATTATCAGTCTTGTCAACATTCAATTATCATTCTTGTCAAAATTGTCAAGCAGGATACATCGACCAAAAAATTAGAGATTTTAATATCGAAAACAGTCTTCATTTCGAACGTCGATATGATAGAAAAAAAAAAAACAAAACACATGTAATCGTCATGAGAATTTGTGCATGCATTTTAAAGAATAAATAATGAAGATTTATAATGAATAAAGAAATGACTAATGATTTAGCGTGACATATTTCTATTCACTAGCATCATAATAAATCAAATCCATTCAATATGCCAATTAAAAATAATTAATCATCATATACTTTGCCTTTGAAGATAACTTATTTTACTTAATGTATAAAAGCCAATTGTTTTCTGCAATTTAATCAGTGCAATTTTAAAATAGTGATAGTGTATTAAGTAACCTAATAGAAACCAATCATATTGCCACGGCAATGAACTGTAATATTATTTTACTGTTTCCTTTGTTTGTGTGGTAAGTGTTAATGATTTCTTATACTAATATTTTCACGAGTATCAGAAATTTTTATTTAAGTTTATTAAAATTATGCGATGTCGATTGGCTACCAGACAGCCTTTTTTTCTCATATCAAATCTTCAACTGAATAGGGGTCAAGTTAGTTTATACAAATTAAAAGTTAAGGAAGTTTCAATTCAATTATATTCTATCATGTTTTAACCCTCTCACTGCTAACTTTTCAACTGTTGAGACGGTTGATTTTATTGTTTGATAGTTGACACGCGAAAATATATTAATTAAATGTGGTTAAAACCTGCTTGTACTCGCTAATTTTTGAGTTGATGCATTGTTTGATTTGTCCTGACAAACTCAATTATATTGTTTCATACCAATACCATTCAATAAATATTTTAAGTCTAGGTGTTGGAATATCCTTTAAAATGATCAGCAGGAAATGAGTTAATAAGTTATAATCGTACAATTCGTTTTCAGTATTTACGTTTAAAAAACCCCAGATAAACTCTCACTTTGAGAAATGCATGAAACCAATATGCCATTTTAGAATTTAATAAAACAATATGAAACTATGATTTTAGAACAGAAAAGAAAATGTACGTGTACCTTTTCTACACAGCTATATAAAGGTATGTAAACCTACATTTGAATGTTGTTCTAATGAGGGCGTAAGCCGAAATAGTTATCATGTATGTATCTTATAAATTTTGTAGAACTAAAATTAATTGGAATTTTTTCACCGTGTTGTTAACTAAGTTAATGCCAATTCAATCAATACAATAAAGATCAATTCAATGTTGTTAACAAGTTGTCAATGTCTATCATATAAAAATCAATTGTATCGATTTTCTCTATTGAACCGAATATGTATTAAAAATTATAGATTCACCATTTTCCCCCTTTATGAAAAAACCTTAAAAAAGCAAGGAAATCTTTTTTCAGAACAATATTATTCTGCACCCAACTGACGGTATATTCTGCAATAAATATTTACTCCACGCCGGCCAAAAAACGTTATTATTTTGTTTGTATTTTCGACTCTATTTTTAGACCATATATAATCTCTTAATTTACCAATTTGACTAGCATATTTACCATCATACGTTGAACAAACATTTTTAGATTTATCTTCTTAATTTTAATATGCTTATCATTTATTTTAAGAAAATTAACCTTGAAAGAAGCACATAGCAATAAGCACAACCACGTCAATTGGAAGATAAATGTATTCGAGTCAAATGAAGCACCTTCTAGTTTCTTCATTAAAACAAATAAATTATCACTAATCAATAATCTGTTATCGTACTTAAACGAGACCATCATTGATTTAGCACTTTTTTTAATTAATATAATTTTGTCACATTGCCTTTTAATTGAGGTACTTGGACACAAACTTTCGTTTTATATAGATAGTAGGGATATAACACAATGAAAAAATAGCAATGTATTTTAGTTCTACATTTTTTTTATAAGATATAGTTGATAGATATTTCGGCTCCCGCCATCGTCAGAACCATGCTTAAACGAACATCTGCTAATCTATATATAGCTGTGTAGAAAAGATACACAATACATCTTCTCTCATATTTTAACGTTCTAGCTTATTTCTTGCTCGCAATAAAACTAAAAATTGTAAAGGAAACTAAAAAGGCGACTAAATCAATAAGGGTACATATCGCACGGAAATGGTTTATTGGATGGGGATGGTTTATTAAGCCCCTTCCAATGGCTTGAGTAGTGGCGACAGTCATATGTTAGTTTGTTCGTTAAAAATTTCTAAAGCCGTCATCTTGCGACCTTTATTACAAAGATGCAAACACGTAAGCGCTGGGCTTGAATTTATATTATGCGATTCTTTTATACGTGATTAGCAAGTTGAATGATCTTACATTTTCCTTAGCTCGAATGGATGTACTTCTACCTGTCTGTCCGATATTTTTCACTGTGTTATAATGGAGTTCTGCCAAGTAAATGCCAATTCAATCAATAAGATATTATTTAAGATGAATGAAGATTTTCAATGATTAAAAATTCCCATGTCTTATAACATCGTTAAGCCGATATAAATTGTACTTAACTAAATGTTCTCATTTTTAAATCAAATATTCATTTAAATGCTGTTTCCAATTCTAATGATTTGTTCCAGCTTAACAGTTGGAAAGTCCCAACGGAAATTTCCAGACAACTTTCAGTTCGGGAGTGCTACTTCGTCGTATCAAATTGAGGGTGCGTGGAATGAAGATGGTAAGAATTAAAATAGTGACTTACTCTGAATTATACTTTAATTTTCTCTAATAATCTTTGTATATTGCGGAATCATGAAATTGAAATCATTTAAATAATCGGCTCACACAATAATAAATTGAAAAAAAAACAAGTAGTTTCATTCAATAGATTCATCACTTCATCTTTTCAAATCAATTCATAATAGTAAACATGTTAAGCAATTCATCACATTGAACTGGTGTACTACAGAAACATTGAACTGAGACAATAACATAACAGTTTTTATCGCTATGAAAGGTTTATTTAATATTTAAAAACTATATACGTATTTATTGTAACCGAAGAAGTTTGTTGATAAGAAAAGTTTAGAATAATTAAATTCATACTAATATAAAATTAAAAATATACGTTCATGGTTTTCCTTTATACACTTTATTTTATATGTATAATTTTTCACATTTATTCGTGGACTTGTATTTTCTGATTAAACTTACATATTATACTTACAATATCCATTTTTGTAATTTCGCCCTTGTGCCATGTAAAAATTGAAAATAATGTTTGATATAGTCGATAGGTTCGATTTTAAAACTTAAAAAAAGTGAGAATACAAAAAAAAGTTGAAGGGCCTTTTGACATAGTCCAATATGTGAAAAAAGTCGAAATAGAACTATTTAGGTAGATTTACGAAATATTATAAATATCATGATATGTAAAACATCAAAGTTGACAAAACTAGCAATTCATAGATAAAAATCTATATATAAACGACATCTGAGAATGTTTCGATGAACAAAAATGATTTTTTTCTTCAAAATGGCGACTTATTAGTCAATGAGAATAATTTTTGATAAAACATCAAGCATGAGAAAAACGTTTTTATCTCACCATAAAAATCGATAAACATCTAAAAAAAAACCAGTCCAATTCAAAAGTAGGGATAAGGGGACGTTATAGTACCTCAAATATAATATTATCTTGTATTTATAATTGGCATTTTATCATTTTCTAAAAAATAAAAAATATACATATCTCTTAATATTTCCGATGTGTTTGGTGGCAACTTTGACGTAGCTCATTATATAATATCAAATAAAAATTGATAGTCTCATTACTCAAATTGGTGTTTTAATAATCACAGTTTTCCTTAGTAATGCATATCCTTACAAAACAGCTAGTTAGAAAATTATTGTTTTAGAAGCGTTAACTCCTTTCACATTTAGCAACGCCGAGTGGGACAATGACGTCCGAGTTAAGACCTTTTCGACGTTTTTGAATCACTGAATATGGATACCCTTGTATTTTTTTTAAAGCAAAATATATTATTTCAATATGGTTTTATATATATTGTCAACTAATTGAACCAATCTATCGTGAGGAATATAGCAAGAGAGAATCAGTAAGGTTTAACTGTTCATTTAATATAGAAAATGACCTTAATAGAGCACAATTTCAACAATTAAACTTTTTCATCGTTTTGTCTAGTGATGCTCTTTATTATCATATGCTATGTTTTCAGTTTAACGTTTTTCACCTTAAAATTACGTTTTTAAGGAAAAGGAGAAAGTATTTGGGACCGATATGTTCACGCTGACAACAAAAAAATCGTAGATGGGACTACGGGCGACACTGCATGCAACTCCTATAATAACTACAAAAGAGATATCGAAATGCTGAAAGAGATGGGAGCACAGTTCTATCGATTCTCGATATCATGGCCAAGAATTCTCCCAGAAGGGTTGATCAACAAAAAAAATCAAAAGGGAATCGACTACTACAATAACCTAATCAATGAAATCATCGCAAATAATATTACGCCAATTATAACGATATACCACTGGGATTTACCACAACGCTTGCAGGATTTGGGTGGATTTACCAACTTAAAATTCGTAGATTATTTCACAGATTACGCTAGGCTGCTTTTTACCCTCTATGGAGACAGAGTCAAAAATTGGGTTACTTTTAATGAGCCTTTTGAGGTTTGTGCGCACGGTTATGGCGGAGATCTCCATGCTCCAGGCCTGAATATGAGTGGTATCGCAGATTATCTTTGTGGTCACACCCTTCTTCTAGCACATGCGAAGGCGTATCATTTATATAATGACGAGTTTAGGAAAACACAAAAAGGTTAGTCTAAATATATTTTTTCTCGGCTACAAATAATTTTACAATCATTTCGATATAATCATTTTACATGTTGTTCTAAAAACCATAAACACTTCATTGGAAAACAATATACTACTGGGGTACTTGTAGAATTCCAAGTCTTTCAGTAGAATATTTCTTTCAACACGTATATCGAAATATTCATCAAGTGGTTGATTTTAGTGGGACAAAACATTACATGATGTTTCATTGCAATAATTGAATTCGAATCCCACTATAGACAGTGTTATACATAGTTTTTTCAGTCGATTTACTACAAATATTCATCTTTAATCAGTTTAAGCAATATACATTTTGTTCTGACAATGTCGTAATGCTTAAATATAACAAATTTCATTGTTTTTTATGCTATGATAACCGATTCAGTCTTAAATTCTACTTTTTGAAATTATTTATTAATACATTTCTTTTTACGACTTATCCTGTATTTACAGTGGTTTAATATCTGTTTTTAGGTTTCGTTACTATAACTTTAAATTCCCTTTGGTACGAATCTGCTAATCAAACACACGAGAACAAAATAGCAGCTGATAGAGCGATTCGATTTGAGGTGATCTATATTTTTAACAGTAGCAAACGGTAAATTTTTTATTTATATAGAATATGTTTCCACACAATGCATCATCGCTCTATCATTGACAAATTTACTTTAAATCAATTTCGACTCTTTAAAAAAACTGTAGATTTAATTATTTTTTAAATACTTCATAAGTATAAGAAACGTTTTGAAAAAACTGTCTTTTCTTAAATGAAATGAATCTGATTTGTTAATTTAAAAATATTAGACATATTAATTAAAACGTTGTTAATTTTCAGATTTATTAAAAAGACTCGACATGTTTACGTTGAATGAAATTATTTGTATGTTTTCTCTGTGCGTGTCTATTAAGTTGGTACATAACATAAAAAATATTGTAATAAATACATAAAAGAGATCAGTAGTCATAACTTTTTATCGTTAGAGCCAAAAGGGTGGCAAAATTATTTTAGCGAAATAAAAATAAATATATTTCAATTTACACACTTCAAATTAGTCAATCAAAAAAAAATGATTTCATTCAACGTGTTCAGCTATATTGACCAAAATAATGATGTTTAAATTTAACTCAGCAATAATGGGTCTTTGTTTTTTGTGATTTTTAGTTGGGTTGGTTTGCACATCCAATTTTCTCCAAAAACGGTGACTACCCTAAAGTAATGAGGATTTCGATTGATAAAAAAAGCAAAGAGCAAGGCTTTTCCACTTCTCGTCTTCCATTCTTCACTCCAAAACAAATTGAATACGTCAAAGGAACCGCTGACTATTTTGGTTTGAACCATTATACGAGTTCATTAGTGTCTAAAAGGACTGACAAACATTTATTCCAGATTCCGTCGTATAATGATGATCTGGATGTCGACGTATTCTTTGATCCTGCGTGGAAAACTGGTGAAAGTTACTGGTTGAAGGTTGTATGACTTTTTTATTAATGAAAAATGTGTGCGATTAGTGACAGAATATTTTCATATTTATATATATAATTATGCAACAGTTCTTGTTACACCTGAAATCGTGTGGTCAACATGATTGGGTTCATTAACGTCAACATTTCAATTTTTGTCTGGAATAAACTTAAATTGATTTTTGAATCGCGGTATGGATTTGTTTTCGAAGGCACAGTCTGTTTTGCACTTTTTCATTTCTTAACCATGTCCACTCTTAATATAACAACTACGAGCTTTCGGTATAAAATAGCTCAGCCCATTTTGTTTTGTCACTTGTTGCTCGTTTGATATAACTCTGGCTTTCGAAGAGGTTTTGAATATAAAGATAGACATATGAAAAGACTATAGGCTAACACATGTTTTCGGGTCAGAAGAGTGGGATATAATTTAGGCACTGTCTCACTCAAACAGAAACTCATAAATACATTAAACTTAAGAATTAAGAATTCGGTCGACCTCTCGACCATTGACGCTAAACTTTAAAGTGGCCGCCATGTATTAAAAAAAATTAAATAATAAAAGACAAAATTACATTCTATTGCCATATATTTATATTTTATGATATCGACTGAAGGTGCTTAATGGAATTTCAATATCAAATTTGAATCGTTACCACTTTGCACGATTCCACATGTTTTGTCACTAATGAAACGGGTTTCGCCTTTCGGCATCTGAACAGACGTAAAATAAACAGTTAGCATCGTCTATATACCAAAGTTACCCCAAGACAAGCAGTAAATGGCAGCTAAAACAAATTTTATAATATTATTTTACGTCAGTTCTGTTGCATCCGTGTGATAGTATCCCTGAAGATGTCGTTAGTGACAAAACATGTGGAATCGTACAAAGTTGTAACAATTCAAACATGTTTATATTATCAATATAAGGACTGTTTTCGAAAATTGATTTTTCTTCATTCTTTCTTCAGGTGGTACCTTGGGGATTAACTAAAATTTTGAAATGGATAAAGAGGGAATATGGTAGCCCTGAAATTGTTATATTTGAAAATGGATTTTCGGATTCGGGAACACTGGATGATGACGACAGAATTGATTACTACCGGGAATATTTGAAAGCCGTTCTTGACGCAATTGAAGCTGGCTGCAATGTCACCAGACATACGGCTTGGAGTCTCATGGATAACTTCGAATGGAAATTTGGATACTCGTAAGAATAGCCTTTAAGTTACTAACCTTATTAACTGATTTAAATTATCTTTTAAGAGTAACGAATCTACTCAAATTCATCCAAATCTTAAGAGCTCAAAAAATATTTTTTAATACATTTCTAAAATATTTTAACAACATATTTAATGGGTGATCGGTTAACGAACATAATCTGTATCAAGACTAAGTTCGTTATCCGAATTGCTGGTTAACCGAACAACCAAGTTTTTCAGATGGAATAAATTTAGAAAGATCGTTTAATTTATTGATTGAATTGGCATTCACTTGGTAGAACTCCATTATAACACGGTGAAAAAATAGCAATGTATTTTAGTTCTACAAAATTATTTTTAACAAATATAGTTGATTTCGGCTCACGCCATCGTCAGAAAGTGTATTTTTGATTAGAATAAAGTTCATGTAGAGGGTTTGATAAATATTATACAAAATATTAGGCATATTTCGTAACAAAACAAGCTCTTCAATATTTTTCAACTTTAAAATATTCTTCATTTTAAATCAGATTTTCAATCAGTCAGAAAATTAATTAATAACCTAACACATTTTACTTTACTTATATTAATTTTTTTTTTCAGTCAACATTTTGGCCTTTTTAAAGTTGATTTTAATTCTCCAAATAAAACAAGGACAGCCAAAAAATCTGTGAAATTTTACAAAAAACTTATACAGAGTAAAATCATACCTGAGGACTAAGGATGTGAACATATCTCTATACCAGTATTAATGCTTTCTGATGACAAAAACCACAATTATTTTTCTTCACGTAATAAAAATAATTTAGTTTGTCTTTTATATATCATATAACCATTTTTGTCTGAAAAATGTAAGCATTTTTTTTTATTATAATAATAAAAGATTCAACCTTTTCCCTGCCGAGTGTCATGAAATAGCGTATATAGCTTTCAGTAGCGTTAGTGTTGACAAATGACAAATTAGTTTATAATTAATATTATACAATTCATTTTCGTGCTCAAGTCTTAACATTGTTAACTCTCTTATATTTTTGAGTAGTAATTTTCGACATTTTATGTTTCGTATTTATTTATTTGATTATTGGCATTTTATGGTAGTTTATATACTTTTCCACAACGAAAAAATATTATGATATAAAATTTACACTCTTCCAACAATGAGGAAATGATGCAACCTGAATTCATAAACAAGAACATGCGACGAATTCGTTGTTATATAAGTATACAATTCGCCATGGAAATCACACTGTTAATTTTTATCAACAAGTAGTAATTCTACTATATGTTTGTCGTGAATCTACAAATTTTTAAAAGATATATTACATACACAACACAATGAAATGTCGATGATTGAAACTCCTTATTATGAGTCGTAAATTGTCCTCCATCCATCACAGAAGTCTTATAAACTTTCAACATTTCGTTGTGAAGCACAACGTTATAAAAAAATACACACTACGCTAAAACTTTCAAATTTAACACGTAATAGTTAAAGTACTGGGCGAAATAATTTTTTTATTTAAGATAACTTTTTGACAATGTTACCTTGTAACTTGGCACACCACACATTGACAAGCAATGTGACATTTTATTACAGTGACTTACTCGAACTGACAGTCAAAATACACTTGAAAAAGCGTTTAAAAATTGCATTAAAACGTGTGAGATCAAGATCAATCAATCATTTAATTCGAAAAATAAATCCGTCACTCGATATATTATCCAATAGAAAGAATAATAAGAAGAGTATACATCATTTGAACGATTCGAATGAGATTTTGGAGTCTGATAAAACACCTACAATCGATATCATAAAAATAAACACACATACAATCATTATAAAGTTATATATTTCCTCAATAAATAATCAATTAATTTAGAATCTTTGTTTTTATAATGTCTTTATAATACTGTGCCGATCTCTTCGGTATTCTTGTTTTGTCAAGCGACGTATAATTCACAAAATACAATCCGAACCGCTCTCTGAAAGTTAAAAAGAAAAAAACACACTGCTATGAAAAACAAAATTAACAAAGCACTGAAACGTTGAAAATGAAAATGTTTGTGGCCCTCGTTTTAAGAATTACGTATTTAAATGACAAAACTCTTTCTTCACAATTTCATATTATCAATATCAGCTGATAATTCTCACGATTAGTGAAACCGATCCTGATTTTATTGATATCAAATGGTGGAAATAATACTTAACGTTGTATTTTAAATAATAAAAACACATTTTTAGAACTCATTTCCACAATATATTTTTGATCAGAACCAGTTTCGCTCATCGCAAGCATTAACAACTGATACGTCTAAACTTACTGTCTTATTTATAAAATACAAATTAAAACAGTCTTTGGCATCACAAAATATTTGGTTTAATAGAGAATACTAAAAAATGTGTTTTTATTAATTTAAAATATCACGACTTTCCATCAAGAAGTGAGAGTTAACACATTAAAAGTTACTTTACATTGTGTTTTATTATTTAAATAAAAAAATTCAAAAAAGACACGTGAAATTATTTGATTGTCTAGTTTTCGCTCAATGTTTTTTTTTTAATGAAAAACATTGTATTATTGAAAATCGTGCAAATGGATATTATTGAAAACCTGAAACAAATAAATTTTATTTATGTAATAAAAAATAATACAATTCAATCGCTACTTGGTAACTAACGCATGTGCCATATCAAGAAATAAATAGAATTAACATTCAGATCGAATATAGCTCAAAATATATTGATATTGAATAACATGAAAGATACGAAATGAAACTAAATTTTAGTAAAAGTGGCCGTGGTGCGTTTTCTACTCAAGTTGAACATGGAGTTACTTTCAGGTAAAAAATCAATCAACTATAATATATATCACGTGGTTTAAAAAAATACTTAAGCTCCGATTTTATTTTGTTGTTGTTAATATTTTCATTTACACGCCACTTACATATAACCTTCCCTCCATTCGAAGTTATCCATCAGACTCCACGCGGTGTAACCAGTAACTGAGCATCCATCGTCGATAGCATCCAGCATTGCGTCTAAATAATCTCTCATATAATTAATTCGTTTCTTGTCATCATATTGGCTTTCGTCTGACATTCCATTTTCGAAAATAATAATTTCAGGATCATCATAATTCACTCTTATCCAATTTAGCAGCTTCCTAAAACCCCATGGTACAATCTGTGGAAATACAATCATTCAGTAACCACGCTCGAAAGCTTTTAGGGCACACATAACACTTTAAATTATTGAAAAATTCAACTAGCATGTCTAGCATCAAAGTGATTTTACGTAATGAATAATGATACTTAAGTAATCAAAAAACAATTAAATAAAATTATTCTCATATCACGGCAAGCACACTTAGTATTTGATTAACTTAAAGCACATTTGACATAAATTATGTTGCTTTACCATGATGAGCTGGCCATACCATATTGCTAGACGGCAACCCTGCTAAATGTCAGAAAATATAGGCCCTCAGTAATTTGTATTTACATGGGGTTCAAATTTGTTTTTGTAGTGTGTGAGTTACCTTTGACTCCTAGCAACCAATACTTTTAGACCCTGTCCACCATTTTGTATTGAAATGCGCTGTAGACTAGCTTTCAAAATGGCGCACAGTTTTCTCGATTAGATATACAATACAATGCAAAAATATAGTAGCGAAAAAACGTAAGAATTAAACAAGAAAACTACTACTAAACTACTAACATTGCATGATGAATATATCAGTTTTGCTTTAAAATTATCTATGTAAATAATAATTTTCGTTCATAGTCACATAAAAGGTACAGTGAAAAGCCAAATAATCGATGGCAATTTGAAACAGGGACGTCATTTGTGGGTTTAGATGTGAAATTTTCCTTCACTCAAAAACATACGTTTATCCATTTTTTTCTCTAGCTTGCATATATACCAACAAATTAACATTTCCCCACGCCTGCAAAGAAAATTTTAAACTGAAATGACGTCCTTGATTTATCAAATGAAAACTATGTAAAATTCTATACAGAGATTACCTTAAAATTATTATTTTATGCCCCTATCGGTTTCATTAATAGTAATGTTAGTACTTCGATACACAAGATCTTTGAAACTAGACTAATGTTACCGGAAATGATTTCATTAACGACATTCACGAAGCTTTCCTGTTATTGCGTGTATACGTTATCAAAAAAGCTTACCTTAAGCCATTTACTTTGAGCAGTGAGCCAAAAAGGGTTCGCATATCGATCGACGTACAGGTCATCGTCAAACGAGGGTTTCAGATCCAAGGGATGTGACGGAATAGCTCTCACCATTCGAGAGGTGTAATGGTTAAGACCAAAGAAATCATAAGTGCCACGAATGTATTCGATTTCCTCTTGTGTGAATTCTGGCAGTCGAGATTTGTTGTAGCCCTGAAGCTCGCTTCGTTCGGCGATCGCTAGTTTCATGGACACCGGGTAATCCCCTTCCTTAGAAAATATTGGATTGCCATACCATCCGATCTGAAATATTTTTCAAACCTTAATTATCCATTATTAGTCTAATTAAAGTAGATATATCCTGATTTGTGAATATTCTAATAAATATTTCAATACATTTAATACAAAATTAAGAATCTAAATTCTTCTTTAATTTAACACATCACATTATTGATGTCGAGTGACAAAGATTAATTCTCCATTTTTATTGTTGGATAAATATAAACCTAATAAAGTATCCAACATACAAACAAGTGGCCAAACATTCAGTCGCAGCCCTATCTCAATGTAAATATATTATTCAATATACAGCAATATGCAATTTTCCACGATTTTTTTTTTAATTTGAAATAATGTGTAACAACATAATGCTGTTTATCAAAAGCTATAGATTTCCGGTAATTTCTGTTTCTTCAGTCATTTGGTTATTAATAAAAAGTAATTTATTAATCAACCAATACACTATGAACATTTTATTGAAAAAATGTGTATTAATTTGAATTTTATAACATTTTGTTTAATTTTAAATAAGTTAATGACATAAATTCCTATGACGATTAAATTGGCTGTTTTTTTTTTCACATAGAAAATATTTTTATTTGAAACATTTCTTTACGAAATACTTACCGTGAAATCCATTACTTTCTCAGCAGCGAGGACATTACTTGTTGAATTGTCTTCCGGTTCATTCCAGTCTGAACTTAGAGTCAAAGAAATTCTTCCTGAAAATAAATAAAAATTCTAAAATATTTTTCTTACACGTGAATTTCATTGCTTATATCGGAATAGGTTTATAATTGATGTTTAAAGGCAGACGAAAAGAAAATAAAAGATTCGACAATTTAAATTTAGAAAATTCAAGATGGCGGACGAGCGAAGTTTGCCGCTCTGTCAAAATCATTATCTATGTTTTTATTAATGCAAGCTATTTGAATATCGAATGTTCTTTTTCGTAACTGAAGATATTTAAAAAACATTCACGCACCTTTTTGTGTTGGCTTGTAGTCGTCGTGATACAAATGGTAGGCCTTCGCATGGGCTTTGATCAGATTATGCGCGCACAAATATTCAGCTATGCCAGCAAAGCCTAAAGCAGGAGCATTCCAGAAATCACCATAACCAGAAAGGCAGACCTCAAGCGGCTCATTAAACGTCAGCCATTCGGTAACGCTGTCTCCGAAAACGTCAAAAACGACTCTCGCGTAATCCTCGAAGTAATCAATCATTTCGGGATTGGTCCAGCCTCCCAAGTCCTGGAGCGGCTGAGGTAAGTCCCAATGATAAAGCGTCACAACAGGAGTTATTCCATTTGATAATAGTTCACTGATTAGGTTTTTGTAGTATATAATGCCGTTCTGGTTGATTTCATTGCTAAATCCAGTTGGAAGAATTCTAGGCCAAGATATGGAGAAGCGATAAAAGTCAACACCCAACTCTTTCAACATTTCTACGTCCCTCGTATAATGCGTATACGAGTTACACGCGACATCTCCTGTCGTTCTATCGGAAATAAGCTCCGGTCTGGTATGTGTTAGTCGATCCCAAATACTCTCCCCTTTACCTATAATTACCAAGTAACAAGTTTATTGATTGAATTGGCATTTACTTGGTAGAACTTCATTATAACAAAGTGAAAAAATAGCAATGTATTAGAGTCAACAATTTTTTTTATAAGATAAAGTTGATAGCTTTTTCGGCTCACGCCATCGTCAGAACTGTGTTTAAACGTACATTTGCTTATCTATATATAGCCGTGTAGAAAAAAATACACAATGCATCTTATCTCCTGTTTTAAAAACCTAGCTTATTTCCTACAAGCAATAAAACTAAAAAAAACTAAACAGGCGGCAATTTCAATATGCCTAAATATTGGACGGAGATGGTTTATTATGGACATACATACAAACAAACATTCATTTATACATTATCATATTTATATAGATTATCGACAATAGAGATTTAAAAAGGGTAAATGAAACACGAATAATATAAAAAAAAAAAAAAAATACTATTTCGACACAAGCAAGACAAGTAGAACATAACATAAATATAATGCATATATCAATTTCATTTGACACTTTATGTCATTTATAAACTATCACAAATGATAAAAACATTAAATTTTAAGTCTGGCGTGTCGATAACAAAATATTTTTATCGTTACATTGTCCTAGTTTATATCTTGCAAAAAATAATTAATGACACATTTTTAAAAAAATCACAGTTTTTTGAATATATAAACTTCCAGAATAAACTCATAAAAGTTTCGAAAGGAACATCAAACAATAACAATATATTATATTTACTATACAATGCACAATATATGGTATGTAAACGTTATTCCAAGTAGCAGATATATTGGATTTTGGATGGAAAATATCTAAATTAATATTTACCATCGGTATCCCAACCTCCTTCGATTTGATAGGCAGACGTTGCAGTTCCGAATTTAAAATCATCTCTAAATTTTCTTTCAGCACCATCTACCTTGCAGCCGGCACTTTAAAAATTAAGATATTTAACCCTTTATAGGACAGTGTTAAATATACATACCACTTTCAATACACGTCACTATTCTCCGTCCTATAAAGGGTTTATGAACATATTATATTTTGAACAATATATTTAACTTCACTTCCAAAAAACTTGTAGATTTGCAAAAAAATAATATCTATAAAATGAGACAGCATTAACAATAACTATGCGACACGAAGTCATCGAAATCGAAAATAAAAGAATAACTTCACACAACTGTCAGATTTCCCGCCATTTTAAAAACAACGCATTACAACTTATAATGAATCTAAAACATAAAGTAAAATCATTTGTTTTTAGAATTTCAGATTGTTTCAAATTTTATAAGATTTCAAAGTGTAAAGATTAATATATTCATAAGCCATGAATTATTTTACTGTAAAATGGATCAACTTCTCTGACAAAGCTCATTAAAGGGGCGCGATATAAAATGTTACACCCCTAAGATTGCTATTTTTATCATGTCAGAGGGTGGGAAAATCCATTATAAAAGTCAAGATATTCTCATTTCGAAGTATATAACGTTTCTGTCGCAGATATAAATTGTCTCCTAAAAATCGTTGGTTATCAAATTACCAATATTGCAGAACATTTTTAATAAAGGCAAACGTTATCATATCGCGAGCTTATCAGTACTTTTCGATACACAAATAATTGGATATTTAAAAAGTAAATGCACAACATTTAATACTATTTTCACAATTTATGATTCTTAAAACCAAAAGACCAGCTTCGCGAGCAAAATAAACTGACTAATATAATATTGTAGAAATAGTACCAAAGAGTGCATTTTATTGTTTGAATATAATGTCTTTCGAAGTGACAAAATTTACATCTAAAAACTGGTAACAATATGATAATTATATCGACAGTTAAATTTTTTAAATTACTTTACTTTATTTCTTAATCATAAAACATATTGTGGAAATAGAACTAAAACAAAACAGTAATACAGTACATGTGTGCCTAAATATTCTTGCTATGATGTTGAATTATAATATTTCCTCCGGTGACTCACCCACTTCCCACTTAGCCCAAACGTCTTAACGAATCAATCAGTTTTATTTAACAATAAAACACATGGTTTTGCAAGTAATTTCTAATTATATTTTATCAGGACCGCTTTCGCTAATAGCGGGTATTATCAAATGATTTTCTTAAATTATTTTATGGAACATAGTGTATTAATAAATGAAATAATATAGCAGTCAAAAGAATGAAAAGAAATGGTTAGTACATCTTGAAAATTAACGATCAGTGAAACCGGTCCTGATCATAAAATGTATTGTGTAACTAATACTAAAAAAGTGTTTTATTATTTATAATATCATGCCTTTCCATCAAGAAGGGACAATTAACACTTTGAAAGTAGTTTTTTATTTATTATTATTAGTTATTTCTGTAATGAAAGTATTTTTTTTTTATTATTTTAACCGACTAACAAAATATGCAAACTTTTTTTATAAAGCTATAATGTTTTTCGATGGTACTCATGACGTATTGTTTATTTCTGTAATACAAGCGATAAATAAATGTTATTAATATTTGTTTACCTTAAAACAACAGCCGTATACACAATAAAATACAGTAATGTCATTTGACGGCCAGACAAACAGCTTAACTGATGATGACAGGACTTTTTTATCAACATGTATGACAAGATAAAAAAAGCCAATGATACGTCGTATGATAAAACAGAAACCTACCTATTTTTAAGAACATTGTACCATTATCGATTTACCGCATAATGTTCAAATTACATTCAATGCTACGACTTTGATAATCAATGTTTTAACATGCCTGTTTGACGATTTCATGTTCATATAATACGTCAATGCTATATTTATAATGCATTTAATATCATTTATCACATAATTTATTAATTCTAGAATAAGCAAATATTTACGCTGCACTATTAATATATCATAATGTCAAGGTGCCATCTACCATTATTGTTAGTAAGTAATTTCATTTCGTCACAGTTAATTAAGTTAATTACAAATAGATTACTAAAAAGAAATGAACTTCATTTTTATCTGTTATTTACTTCGCGTTAAGCCGCTTATTACTTGGAATATATATGTATATTGTAGAACCGTAAAAATTATATACCAAAGATTTCTTTCATCATTATTTTTCCGAAAACAAAATCTAACATTATTAAAGATTTACTTAAGTCACTCTTAAGTCGTCGCTAATACATCATCTATTCGGCAAAAGTATAGCAACAACTAATAGTGACCGATTTGAAAACAAGATTTGTGTATTTTCTTTTTTTGCAGTAAGAAAAATTTCTATCATTATTATTTGAAATGGATCAGTGATGACTTTGGGGAAGTGTTTTAAAAAAATGAAAATGATTTAAAGTTAATAAGAATCGAATCATTGTTTACCTTAGTAAAGAATAACCTTATGATGAAGTTATTCGAAAGGAAGTTTAGCAAAGAAGTGTAAGATGTGTCACATCTAGGCACAAAAAATATCAATTTTAATCGAGGGTATCATTTGAGTTCCTTTTTTATAATTAGTGACGGCAAAAGTCTATTTCATTTATTCCGACGTGTCAGTACAAAAATTAATTAATATGTTTTTTCAAATTCAGGAAGGGAAAGTGTTTTGGGACCTGATTTTAAATGTAAATTGCCTCTATTATTTCTATTAAAGAAACTCAAAAAAGAAGATTATAAAAGACATAAAAAATAATATTTTTAATATTTGGTCGAAAATTTGAACGTTCTCTATCATAAAGCTAAGCAGAAAGAAACAATTCCGTATGTGTAAGTAATTTATTTCAAACTTTAAAACTAATATCACACAAAACTTCTTAAATATAAAAATATTGTTTACATTTCAAAAATGACAATAAATTATAGAAAGTAATTAAAAGTTTCTTCCGTGCCTTGCATCTTTTATTTCCATTTTACAGTATAGTAAATTAACGGATTCAATTCGTCGAAAGCTCCCTGGTTCTCAATATGGAAGCATAGTAGTACGCCGACTGTTTTGGAGTCCTGGTTTTATTAGGATGGTTGAAGTCTACAGAATATAATCCAAAGCGTTCCCTGAAAAAATCCAAAATATTACATAAATTAAAAAAATAATCCAATGCTTTATAATACCTACAAACAAAACGTTCCATCAAACGTCTTAGATTGCTATTATATTAATATGCCTTGGACAAATTAAAATACAATAATACCACTCCAATACATCAACCAATATCAAAATTCATATTTAAACTCGCGACATTCTTATGTATGATTTTTTTTATTATTTGATCGGATTGACTTTTACTCATTAGAACTTCATAATGTTATAATATGATAAAACAACAAAAATTTTAGATATGGAATCAATCAATACAATAATGGTTTTATATTATTGGCTATTTTAAAGATGTTTTGAAACCTTTGGATGTTGGCGTATTGTGCTTCTATTATCATACATTATTAAAGATATAAGAATATTTCTGTTACATATACATAATATGGATGTGTATTTTTGAAACTTTCTTAACACATCAGAACTAACTTTTTCAACTAAATAGCCATAAAAGTTATAAATACTTTCGAGTTTAGATCCATACACGTTTGGGCTTTAAAAATGCGTGAAGAAAGACATATATGTTTTAAATAATGATGACACATTTAATAGTACTGTTTCTATAAAAAAAAACTGGTTTCACTCATCGCAAGCATTATCAACTGATAAAATATAAATTACAAACAAGCCTATTTATACAAAATAATTTGCGTCTTATCAGTAGATAATACTCGCGATGAGCGAAACCGGTCCTGAGCAAAAAATATACTGTGGAAATAAGTACTAGAAAATGTGTTTTTATTATTTAAAATATCATGCCGTTCCATCAAGAAATGACAGTTAACACCTTAAAAGTGATTTAGTTATGTGTTGTAATATTTGATAAATACTTTTATATTTCAACTCACGTGAAGCCTTCCAACCACTCCAAGTTGTCCATGAGACTCCAAGCTGTGTACCCGGTCACATTACACCCATCGTCGACGGCGTCCAACAAGGCGTTGAGGTAGTCGTGGTAATAATTAATGCGGGCCTGGTCTTCCAAGCTTCCGTTCCTTGAAGAATACCCGTTTTCAAAAACAATCACTTCAGGATTATTGTAGCTATCCTTGATCCAGTTAAGCAGCTTTCTGAATCCCCAGGGTACCACCTGAAATACAAAAGAATAAATATTTTTGTATGTTTGCAGGAGACCTCATTGGATTTTATTGCAGTTGTCACAGGCTCGAATTCTGTTACTATAGTCGTAAGTATTATTTTCTTAGAAGACTAAAATCTCATTGCACCTATCCGATGATAAAAACGAAGTGTAGCGAAAGCTATAAGTATTCCACTATTAATGTCCAAGGTGTATAATTATATAATTTATGATATCGACTGAAGGTGCCTGATGGAATTTCAATATGAAATTTGAATTGTCAAAAGTTTGTACGATTCCACGTTTGTTTGTCAATTAAGACCTGGGTTTTGCCTTCGGTATCTTCAGGCATTATATCACATGGATGCAACAGAACTGACCAGTCAACAGCAGTGACGAAACATGTGGCAAAACCGTACATTTAACATATCAAATTTGTTTTCATATACACATTTAATTAATATTTTTTACTATGTATAATATATATTCTATGATCAGGATATAAACTCTTCTCTTACCTTCAACCACCACGAAGCAGCAGTGTCCCATGAGTCATCAGCAAAGGTCTGCACTCTGTGATCATCATCAAAAGACGGAACTGGGTTGTTTGGGATAGATGAGGGCTCTCTGGCCATCCAAGTGGTGTAGTGATTTAGGCCGAAGAAGTCAGCCGACCCACGAATGGACTCCACTTCCTCTTTTGTGAATTCTGGCAGACGAGATCTGCTGTAACCTTGCTCTTTGCTCCTTTTGGCGATGGCTTCTTTCATCACAGCGGGGTAGTCTCCTTCTGCTGAGAAGATTGGATGGGAATACCATCCCACCTGGAAAAACATAGTTAATGATAAGCATTTTATTCAATAAAGACTTTTATCTAACATTTTAGTGATTATGATTTCGACGTATAAGTAGCCATTTTAGTATGCATTGACTCTTCTGTCTAAAAAAATATTTAAAAAATTGTTAATATATTTGCTTTACTTACTTGGAATTGACGTACTCTGTTAGAAGCAGCTACATTCGCAGGATCGGCATTTTCTGGTTCTTCCCAACCAGCGCTAATGGTCATACCAATGCGTCCTGAAAAAATATTTTACAAATGTCAATATTACAAAACTAAAGTGCTGACGTATAAAAAATAATCGCAACTGCAATTTTTGTAGTTATTATTATTGTATATCATAAACACAAAGGGTTTAACATCAACTTTCTTTCACCGAATGCTTTTTTTTACTATTCCCTACAATTTATTGTAAAATTATGGTTCTTATTAAACTATTTACTTTCCAACGTAAATTTATAATCAATTAACATAGCGATATATATATATATATTATAGACACATACCGTGACAATTCTTAACAGACAATCTGAAATCTTTTCATTAAAATGTATGTACCTATTTTTTTTTTAATAATAAAGTACACATACTTCGACAATATATTTTATAATCAGGACCGGTTGCGCTCATAGCCAGCATTGTCAAATGATTATACTCGACTCAACAACGATATTCATTAGCTGATAATGCTATCAATGAGCAAAACCGGTCTTGATCGTAAAAACATTGTGGAAATAAGAAATGTGTATATTATTATTTTAAATATCATGCAAAAGTAAAAGTGTATAGTTGAATTGAAACTTATCCCTACATTATAAAAAAACCTTCTAACAATAAAACCTTAAAAAGGTCAAATTTTAATAATTTTTAAAACAATTTTATTCGTCACTTTCAAGGTGTTAACTGTCCCATCTTGGTGGAAAGGCGTGATATTTTAAATAATAAAAACACATTTTGTAGTTTTTATTTCCACAACATGTTTTTTGATCAGGACCAGTTTTGCTCATCGCGAGCATGATCATAACTAAAAAGGTGTTTTTAGTATTTGAAATTTTATTTGTCATTATATCTTATTTATTTTCAATGTGTAAGATCAGATGTGAATTGAACGGGAATATTAAAGTGGCAGTTCATGATTGAAGATCAATTGTTTTGAGTTAGTTAGATTTTTCTTTGCTGATAATAAATCTGTGACGAAAAAATACGTTATTATAATGTAAAATTATTTCACAGGTTACAAAACACGTGATCGAGTATAAAATATTGATTCATTTTCATTTACCTTTCTGTTTTGGTCTGAACTCTTTATCATACATATGGAAAACTTTGGCGTGTGACTTCAATAAATTATGTGCGCACAGATACTCGGCTACTCCAGTAAAATTCAAAGCTGGTGCCTTGCTTACTGCTCCATATCCGGACAGACAAATCTCTTTGGGCTCATTGAAAGTCAACCAATTTTTAACCCTATCGCCGAAAGTCTCGAAGAGAACTCTTGAGTACGCGGCGAAGTAATCGACAATCATCTCGTTTGTCCATCCTCCCAGGGTTTGAAGGCTCTGCGGTAAGTCCCAGTGGTAAATTGTGACGAATGGAGTGATATTCTTCGCCAACAGCTCGTTGATCAGATTGTTGTAATAGGCGACGCCGGCTTTGCTGATTTTGCTGTCGAAACCACTCGGAAGAATCCTCGTCCAGGACATAGAGAAACGGTAGTGGTCCACTCCTAATTCCTTGAGCATTTCTACGTCCCGTTTGTACAGCCTGTATGAGTCGCAGGTGACATCTCCGGTGCTGTTGTCAGGAATCAGATCCTGTCGGTTGTGGGTAATCCAATCCCATATATTTTCACCTTTGTCTAGAAATAAAACGCCATTGTCAATGTGGGTCAATTTTAATGTGTATATTTAAAAAACTCATTAGCAAGCTTTCTTAAAAAATCATTATATTCAATATATAAAAGAAACATTTAAAAAATGTAACTATAACTGTAAAGGATTTCTACGTCGATTTATCGTAATTTCTTTGAGCGTTCGAAATGTTACTTGAGAGATGTCAATAGTTGCAGGGTTACTTAAATCATTTTTTTTCAAAATTCTTCAAGAAACCCTGCTTTTTTTATGATATAACAATAAACAATTGATGAGCTTATTAATCATTTCCGTATATGAAATTTTTAAAAACTTCGAAAATTCACTTTTTTTGTTACAAATTATACTTGGCGTGCTGGGTACAGACGTATTTTTTCTGGCAGCCAAAGGATTACGGAGGGCATTAATAAATAAAAAAAATGGCCCGTTTTGACAAAAAAAAATATACAGCCACCTTAGCTGTATTTCATGAATAAACAGTTTTGTGAATAATTATAGATATAAATTATTTACCATCAGCATTCCATGCTCCTTCGACTTGATACGAAGCGGTCGCCGCTCCGAATTTAAAATTAGCGGGAAACTTTCTGATTGTTCCATTGCCCTGAGCCTGGACACTAGAAAAAAATGAAAACACATATTTATTTTCATTATGAAACTTTTAACACAATTTATTTCCCAAATATCCAGGTATATTTCAATCCCGATCGTTTTGTAACAAAGAAACAGATAAACCTCGAAAATATTTTCATAATGTTTATAGTAGTAAGAAACTCTTCTCGAACATTTGAAAAAGTGTCTATGGAACCGGATATTTCAAATTCCTTTTTCAAAATAATTATTCGGTGTATCAAATCTAAAACTGGATATATTAAGTATTGAATATTTTTATATTCTCGATAGCATTTGTTGCGGATATGACCTCAGTTAACAATCTAAATTTATGACGGATAGTCCAACAATTGTTTAAAATTAATCCTGTTAGATACTACAGACGGAAATGCAAATATATTCTGACGTTTGACTTTATCCGATTTATTCCATAAGCGATCGTCGCTGTGTGTTGTCTTGCATAAATAATTTCAAATTGTCAGTGTTGCAAACAAAAAAATATATTACACAATCGAAGGTTATATATACTTGGCGTTATATCAATAACATCTTTCAAGATTTATAACAAATGAATGGTGATTCAATTATTTAGAAATTCTGATTAGGTGACCGAATTAATTCAAGCGTACTTCACATTGCCGCTTAGCAAATGAATCAATGAAAAAAATGCTTGTTTTAATTGTACTATTCGAGAGCAATATTCCCAAACTTTATATACCTGCGGACCGGTAAAAAAAGGAAAACAAAGTCGCGGACCACTGATACTGATATATATTTTTTTAATCGTATATTAAACACGGACAAAACTATATATGTTACATATAACCGTCTGATACTATTAAAATTTTGACAAAAACAAAAGGTTTTTTTCAACAAACTAAACCGAAACCTGCTGTTACATCTTTCCTAATAAATTAGATATTCTTGGCTGCAGTGCTATCTGTAACAATTATTAATAAATTCTTTGGTGTCGCATCATCCCAACAATTAGAATTATTATACAATACCTAAAAAAACAAGTAAACGCACCGGTGGAAAAAAAACCTATAATTTTCATGACGATTTTCTTGAAATGTTGTATAATGTTTGCCCGGTGGAAAGTCTCTACGGATCACCAGTTGGGAAACACTGTTAGAGTATTATATTTTTTGAATAAATTGGCTATTACATCTCTACAGTGATAAAAAGACAATGGACCTTATTTTTTTCCGAAACTCTTCATTATTTTTACAATCGTAAAATAAAGGCTTTGAGTAGTGTTTTTAAATTACATATGTTATTGCAAAGCATAATATATATATTAAAACGTATATTTATTGCCAGCTTTCACTTTAGCTGACTATGAAAACCAGAGGATTTTCAACAGCTTCGTAGCAAATATTTAAAATAAAAAAGTCTGTAAATTATTAACTTAATTCTTGAAGGAATTGTTTTGTATAACTGGTGAATATCAACTATAAAGTTTTTTTAAATAGCATTGATTTTTACTGTTTCGCTTGATAGTATTCGTGAGAAAACCCGGTCCCGTTCTTGATAATATAAAATTACAAATCTGGTACTTAAAACTCTATTTTAAGAATTTAACTATCAACTATATATCTTATAAAATTTGTATGACTAAAATACACTGCCATTTTTTCATCGTCTTCAACCAAGTTCCACCAAAAGTAACACCTTAAAAATGATAACACAGAGACCCACAGTTTGCAAAAGATTATAATTGCAGTCGGTTACCTGAAGCAGTTTCACTTTCATTACACTAAACAAAAACATATCTATGGTAATCCATCGAATTCCTAATATGGTGTATGATCATTTGATGCTGTCATAACATTGAGCAAAAGAAAATTAGAAATTAACGAAAAAACTTTACCTTAATAAAAACGTAATTCTATATGCTTATTATTTTTCTTGAGAAAAAAAAACTTCATTTTTACACTTTGGCACCGGAGTATGATAAAATACTTTTTTTAATTATTTCTTTTCAACGTTTGTGTATTTAAGAAGAAAATTACATTTTGTTAACCTGCCAAATTTATTTTCTTGCACAAACACGCAAAAAATAGTGATTGTTGATTAAGAAAAACATACGGTTTCGGAATAAATTTTTGAAATCAAATTATAAATTCGAAATAGTTTTACCGCCATTAAAATGTAAATAATTTATGTTGTAAATAAATATAACATATTTGTTTATATATTGTTCAGAACTGTCTAATCTCAGTACGATCATTATCAACATGTGCACAATACATACCGACGTAAAAGAATAGACTTATCATAAAAAGCTTAATTTTTGATTCATAAACACATTTTAAAAATCATAATTTTGTTATATATTGATCAGAACTGGTTTCCTTTACTGTGAGCATAATCGATAGACGAATTATAGCTCGAAATCAGTGATGCCAGTCCAGATATCTGTGTTATGAAATTGTGGAAACACAACTGAAATAATGTGCTATAATATAATGACTGTATACCAAGAAGTGACAACTTACACGTACAAAGTTAAAATTTAACATCATAATGATTTGCTTTATTTTCTTTTCCCGTAATAAATAATTAACCAAGTTCATCCACAATAACAAAATGAAATAACTAACTTCACATAACGTTTATATTAAATAAGATATAAAATGTGCGGGAAGATGTAAGAAGTAACACATGTAAGATAAGCCGTAACTTTCTTGAATGAAAAAGTGTTTAAGAGATTATTATCATTCAAATTTCGCTCCAAAAATATTACAAAATGTTATTTGGCGAAAGATATTGATTAAATATTAATTGAGACAAGGAAGTTTATACTGTAGATTTATTAAATACTATATTTTTTATATTACCTGGCAATTAGCAAACATGCCAATACGACGATTGTCAACGCTGTCATCGTTTTATATTTTTAACACTACTGTCATAATCGAAATGTTTCTTAGTGTTTATATAGTCTTTGGATGAATCGACGGGTACCTCATTCAGATATATCACGGCACATGTGACAAGATTGCCAGATTATCGCTTACATATCCGATTTAGATTAAAATAAACAATTATAATGATAATTACGTTTTGATAAAAAAATATCGTGTAATAAAATAGGTACGTACTTATTAAAAAAAAAACTCTGAGCCATATATTGTTCACGTGATTTATTAGAATTAAAAAGGAAGTAAGGTCATTTATTTATTTAAAAATAGAACACCATAAACAATTTTATCGTAATCTAGTTAATGCTTAGCAGTGTAGGTGAAATATAATAATTATCAACGTTATTTTTTCATGTGCATTTGGTTTTGAATTTACGAAATGACTAGTTATATATTGAAAATTTTCAAGTGCATTTCTTTTAAACTCTTCACAAACGTTCGCGGACTGAAATCCATGAGCAGTTTTTTAAAAATTATTTTTCTATCGGATTTTTTAGCTGTAAATTCTCTCGAAAAAATGGAGTATAGCAAGTGATTTTATCCATCCACTTATCCAGTCCGAACTCATACTATTTTCTAAAAATAAAGAGATTAACAAGCAGTTCTATTCAGGGTAACTTCATTACGAATTTATGTGCTTTATTTTTTATGCATATATAGTTGTTTATTGTTGCTGTCATATATTTTTTTAATATTACACTATCTCCGTTTGCTTTTTCAAACATATAACCTGTGAATCGGCCACCAAGATCGTGTTTTTTTATCGCCGCTAGACTATTTTCTGTGGGGATAAACGATTGACCACTTGGAGAACAACATTCGCCGCGTTATTGCCGATATACGGCCACAAATGTTGGAAAAGGTCATCGAAAATTGGACCTCCAGATTAGACTACGTCCGAGCTAGCCGTGGCGGTCATATAGTTTGGGAACCATTTTAAGACTAATTCATCACTTTTTCTCTCTTCGACAAGTTGGAAAACATTTTCATTAATTCGATTTTTTTTATTCGAAGTCAACGTCCAAAAAATAAATGTCGAATCCATTGAAAATATACCATATCGATTAAAGATTAAAATTGTGTTGTGATTACATTTGCCATTTTTTCGTTATAAGATTAAATTTTATCTTTGAACATCGATGGCTACTTAAATAATTTTATTGTACTAATAAAAACATCCAAATTTACAAATCATTTTTATTTATTTACTTATGATTATTAATTATTGATAGCAATATCTGTTTTTCCGTTGATAAACCATTTCCGTTCAATAAACCGCTTCAGGTTTGGCAAATATGATAATTTGATGTGAATATTGATTAAAGAATATCATATATGATATAATATATCTCCAATATAATTGTTTTGTTATTACCGTTTTTTTTCCTTCAAATAAAATCATTCGAGTTGTATCAGTTTAAGTTCAGTAACACCCAAATGTTTGAGTTTATTTCGTAAATGAGAAAAACATTTTTTTTAGTCTGTAACTAGAAACAGAGATTGGAAATACGCTATTGGAAAATTAAGTTATAGAAGACTAGGTAACTAAATAAAATTTGAGGTTTGGCTATTTCAATTGCATTTTTGAATTTCACGAAATCTGCAAATGATCACTTTTAATATCTTAAAGATCACTTCTTGATAGAAATTCATGATATGTTAAATAATAAAAACACATTTTTAGAACTATTTCCACAGTATATTTCATGATCAGGACCGTTTTCGCTCATCGAAAACATCATCAATTGATGTATATTCATATACAGTTGATATATAATCGGTTGATAATGCTTGCAATTAGCGAAACCGGTCATGATATAGCTTTTGATTATTTTGTATACAATTTTAATAAAAATAAAAAACCAACAAAATACTATCATTTCTTTAAATTAAATATAATAAACAACAAAGCTGCAATAAAGCTGAACCAAGTATTCGGTTTAGGATAGGAAATAGTGATGGCGTCGGAAAAGAACTAAACTCGCCAATATATCTTTCTCTTAACATCATTTTCAGGATAGGAGTTGAATACATGTTTAATCTATCATTGTATTATATTATAATTGAAAAAGTTTTTTTTCTACAGACTACTTCTTGTAAACCCAGTTGCTCGATGTCTTTTTATGACGCAGTTTCAAATAAAAGAATGGGACAGTAAAAATATGGATTGTAAACCATTCAATTATTTAACCTAGGCTCGAGTTCAATACATTAAATAATCTATATTAATAATTTACAATATTGTGTATCAAAAACAAAACAATTTGTACCTTTTCTGATTTGAAAAGGAATGTTATGCTATATTTCATTTAATTTGTGTTGATCAAAAGTATATATATTATATATAAATTAATTTTTTGATCGAGTGTGTGGATTTCAAGATGTTTATAAATAATTTATTCTAAATAATGAAACACTTTAATTATTTACACAATATATTGTATGATCAGGACCGATTTCTGCCGATAAGATATAAATTACGAACGAGCCTATTTGTCCCAATTTTTGAACTTAAGTTCGCAGGTATACAAAACCAAGGGTTCTAGAGCTAAGAAAACAATTTATGGGAAATCTTACAATATACATTCAAATGAAGTTAATTAATTTTTAAATGAAATCTTAACAATATTTTTTAATAATAGGCAAATAACATTAAGATAAATCAATAATCCTTAAAGAGCACAGAACAATCGTGAAAGACTCATTAGGAAGAATGGGAATTTATTTATTATTAAAATAATCTGCACTTAAATACTTTGTGGCACTTTATTTAATACTTTATTTAAATAATGTGGAACTTTATTTAAACTATCAGTCAGGAGCGTCCCGGTACTTTCTGAAACGCACAAAATAAAAAGGGGGAATATCATTTTTTTTTCAACAAAAAAAAACTCTTATATTATTCATTAAAGATTTTAGAATTAGATAAAAAAGTATTTCGGTTAATATGAAGAATTTTTTGTTTATCCAATTTTAAAAAAATGCCATTTAGATGTAAGAATTTAAAGTTTTTTTAGATGGTTTCCAAATGTATGAAATTCGTCACCTTTTTCGGCACAAGATAAATGCTCTTTGAATCTATTTTTTTTTATTGAATCGTTTTCTTTGAATGTATCTGAATCTATTTATGCGATCTTCACAATCAGAAATAATAAGATCAAGTAACTGAGTTACGATTACATCTCGAAGAATAACTTTTGTTGGATAAACTCGACTATGAGTATTCATTCTACACATTCGGAACGAACATGGTTACAACAGAAACTTATCATTAAAATAAAAATATTCTATTTTGTTTTTATTTATTTATTCATAAACACATATCAGTTGCACAAAACAATTTGTTATTATAAAATACATTTTTATGATCGTCGGTTATTTCTAAGTCTATTTTTTGACCAAATGAATTCTAAGGCGTAAATCACATCAGATCTTAAACACGATCAACGGCCCTGTTCTTGATGATGTCGCTGAAATACTTCGCCGACAGTTTGGCAGTTCTAGCCCTGTTGGGGTCATTGAAGTCTACGGAGAACAAACCGAACTTTGCGCTGCGGAAAAAAAACATTTTCAATTATTTCAAAAACTTTGTAATATTGATATCGAGGTGTTTTACTTATTTTGAGTTGTAAGTCAGTTACGTTTCTGCCTGGAAATAATTATCATTCATTGGGTGGATTTATAACGCTAAACCCATACGAAAAGTTCTTGTCGAACTGAGTTTTGTTTTACACCAGTGCTTGTCTCTTGGCATCGTATCGTAGGACAACAGTTGCGTAGCACTGTTTTATACGACAAAACATGACAAACATTATTTCGCATTACCACGCGCCTGGAAAACTCCGCAATTTATAGTAATAAACTAATAAAACTCTTGCACCCATATTTCTAAATTATGTGCGAGTTTCACATTGTTGAGAGCGGAAACGCCATCGTGACGCTCGCTTTCATTGGTTATTTAAATAATCGTTTTCAATAACATAAATCCAAGCAAAACAATGTAAATGCTAAATTTAATCCCTTCTGTTAACGTTTTCCTACTTTTGAGTAACTAACGACAAACTCCAATCTGCTGTCTCAACAGTTGAGACGTTAGCAGTCTGGGGTAACAGTAAAATCGATGATGAAATCAACTCACTTGTATCCTTCCAGCCATTCCATGTTATCCATAAGACTCCAGGCAGTATATGCAGTAACATTGCAACCATTATCCATAGCGTCCAGCATTGCGTTCATGTAATCACGGAAGTAGTTTATACGAGTGGTATCGTCGACACCACCAGCATCCGAGTATCCGTTTTCCAAAATAATGACTTCTGGGTTGTCATAGCTGTCCTTGATCCAGTTCAACATCTTTCTGAAGCCCCATGGCACAACCTAACGCAAAACATTATAGTAAATTCTTTAGTATTCATTTTCTTGTTAACTCATTCATATTGGTAAAGCTTTCGTTAAAATCAATGCGTATTAAATGAAAAACATTGTTATGAGTCAAATCCAGAACTAGGTTAACTGACATTTTTTTAACTGTTGTGCACGAATGCTATTTAAAGAATTAACAAATTTAATATCTCTATATGTAAAATCAATCAAAAAATTCTAATTTAATCTTTTAGCAAAAATCCGTTTCTCAAATGAATGCTAGTTCTGCATCAAGTTATCTTTTGTTGAGTAATTAAATCTCGTATCTTAGTTATTTGGACCGTTAAGCTTGTTAAAACTAATGAATGTTTTTAAATAGTTTTCTTAAATATAATGATTTCCTTATATTTTCATTTTTTCATGTGTTTTTTTTCAAAAACATAAATTTTAAGCTGAGGACATAATAAATTATCGAGAAAAGTAAAAAAAACACAAACTATTGAAGAAAATTATGTCTTTCATTTCAGTTCATCGATAACTAAAAATCTCTAAGCTTTGTTATCTCAATATCAATCATATTGAATTCATTTGTAAAAATGTTAATTGATGTTTATAATATGACTTACTCGGACCCAATCGCTCTGACCAGTTGGCCACGAGGGATCGTTGTAAATGTTCACTCTCAAGTCATCATTAAACGATGGCTCAGGGTGTCCAGGATTAGAAGTGGGCTCGCTGGCCATCCTGGTGCTGTAGTGATTCAATCCAAAGAAGTCGAAGGTTCCACGGATGTGTGCGATTTCTTGAGGAGTGAATGATGGGAGGCGTGAAGTGGAGAAACCTTGTTCTTTGCTACGCTGGGCGATGCGTTCCTTCATGACAGCTGGGTAGTCACCGTCTCTTGAGAAGATCGGGTGAGAGTACTCGCCAACCTATTATAGTAGTAAAATACGTATTAATAAGCAGTGGCCAAATTAGAAACAGATAATTTAACAAGTACTTAATTGTGTCAAGTGCTTACTTCGAATTGCAAGACTCTATCAGAGGCCGCCTTATCTGCTGCTGATTCTGAAGCTGGTTCAATCCAAAGAGCGCTCAGGGTCAGTGCAACTCTTCCTATAAGCAACAAGAAATATCTAACATTAATTTCAATTTCTTTGACGTCGAACATATCTACATAATTGGCATATTAGCTATTCAAAAACACACTTACATCTCTCTATAAAACAAAAATATGCTTAGGAACGATTTGAAATCCATTTTATTATTCACACATATTTACTTCGGTCTTTTAACCGGTCCACGCCAAATAATAGTATTTTTCTAGTTACATATAAATATGGATGACAATGTTTCATCAGAAAAAAAATTGCCAAAATTTTAAATTAAGAATTTTGCATTAGAATAATTTGACACTTTCAGAGATTTAGGTAAAAAGTTTATGTGAAACCTTTAAATGTATGTATAAAATTTTAAATAATCGATAAACCACAGCATCCAAACAATTAAGCACAAATGAATAATGATCTATGGTCAAATATCAAGATATCGGTTATAATTTTGGGTTGACAGTAATGCCAAAATATGAGGATATTTTGTTAGTGAGATCGCCATAAATTTAAGGGTATCAAACACGGAGAGTATTCTTTACAACTATATAATATATGCTCATAAATATAAAACAAGTTTTGTGTATTTTTATTATAGATAACGTACCTTTTTGAGTCTTCCTGTAAACATTGTCGTAAAGACGGTATGAGGTAGCATGAGCCTTTAGTAGGTTGTGACCGCACAAGTAGTCGGCAACTCCAGCGAAGTCCAGTGCTGGAGCTTTTCCTGTCCATCCATATCCGGAGAAACAGATTTCCTTGGGCTCATTGAAAGTGAGCCAAGTCTTAACCCTGTCTCCGAAAGCTTCGTAGCAAACTCTTGAATAATCTTCAAAGTACTTTTCCATCAAAGGATTGGCCCATCCTCCTAACATCTGTAAAGATTCGGGAAGGTCCCAATGGTACAGGGTTACCATCGGAGTGATTCCTTCGGCCAAGAGAGCATCGATCAGGTTGTTGTAGTAATCGATTCCAGCCTTGCTGATCTTGTTGTCGAAGCCGGTTGGAAGAATGCGAGCCCACGATAGGGAGAATCGGTAGAAGTCTACTCCGACTTCTTTGAGCATCTCGACGTCTCGTTTATATTGACGGTACGAGTCGCAAGCAATATCTCCGGAGCTTCGATCGTCAACCAATTCTGGACGGTTATGGGTCAAAGTATCCCAGATGTTTTCTCCTTTATCTACATAAATAAAAAAAAATATTTTAATACCAATAAAATAATAATCAAGTAACCACAACATCAAATATTTTACTTTACATTTTAATGTAAATTATTGATATTCTTAACGTTGTTTTGTTTAGTAAGACATTTGCAAATTTCAAACAATAAAAACACATTTTCAGTAATATATCTTCAATATATTTTTTGATTAGAACCGATTTTGCTGATCGCGAGCATTATCAACTGATAAGATACAAATATAAAGCAAATCTGTTTACAAAAAAAATTGTTAGCAGATATATATTATAATATAAACCCAATGGTTAAAGAACTATGGAAACAGTTTACTATAAGTCATACAATATACGTTAAATTAAAGTATATTCATTTATAAATTAAATATTAACAATCTCTTATTTATAATTTTCAAACAAAATAAAGACAAATCAATAATCAATTAAGCGTAAAGAACCATCGTGAAATACTAATCGACCAAAATAATGAGTGGATTTTTTTTATAATATACATAGCTTGTACTCAAATATTTTATGGAAGATTAAGCATTTATTGATGAAATTTTAATGGTAGTCAAAAGGTTGAGAAGAACTGGTCTGTACATCCTTATAACAACGACGAGCAAAACCGGTCATGATCATAAAAGACATTGTGGAAAAAGTACTAGTAATGTATTCTTATTATTAAAAATATCATGCCTTTACATGAACAAGTGACAGTTATCACCATACAAGTGAGTATTGCATTGTGTTTATATTAATGATTCGTAATAATATTCAATAGTTTTATAACAAATTTGAATACAGCAAGTACTTTTATCATTCATTGTCTGAAATACTATAAATAGTGTTGACATAACGTAAACAATTCTATAATAATTCATAAGAAAAGGTTTAAGACTACCATTTTTAAATTTAACTAACTCAAACGCGCAGAAAATACTACGCTTTTCAATAAACAAAACAATTATAAAATTATTTTATTATAAAAAATATATATGCAAGGGTCAAATAATTAATAGTTTGTATTCAATTGTGAAAAGTGAAAAACAGAAAACAAATTTAACTCGTTTCTGACGATTTAAAATAATGATGTAAAGTGTGTAAGAATTTTAAATGATATATAAAGCTTGCTAATGCTTATTTTAATGTGGTCAATATTGTATTTGAATGAAAAACCCTATTAAAAATATGTGTATATATTATAATTAAATTTACCATCTGAGTTCCATGATCCTTCGACTTGGTAAGCGGAAGTCGCTGTTCCAAACAAGAAACCTTTGGGAAACGGCCGTTTGTCTTGCCCTTGGACACTGAAAAATAATAAAAAAGGTTTTTAGGCCACACTTTATACATGAAATTGTAGAAAAAATGGTCATTTTAATGTGTGCCAAAGAAATGTAATTCGTTTACGTCTAAATAGTTTGAAATATCGTTTATTAGTATAGGCTTTTATGATTTTACCTTGCAACTAGCAAGAAAGCTAGGAAAACTAATTTGATCCCTGACATTGCACTGGTCTGCTTCCACACTGATATATTTCAATAAAAAAACAACATTTTTATACTCATTTGTTATCTTAATATTTGAAAGTAAGTAATATACACTATCAATAATAATTAAAGATCATCGGTTTTGATTTTTTCTACCGATAAGACATCCGGTGACAACCATCTTGATGTCCAATCTTGTTCACAAGATAATCTTGATTTCCGAAGCGTGAATATTGGTTTTTCTAATATCACACAAAATTTTGGTGACACAATAAACTTTTTAAAAATCATTGTTATATTAAAAAAATTCAGGTTTTTTTAAAGTGTTTTTTGTGTAATATTAACCGACATTTATAAACAAATTTCGTCAGTTTGGTCCATTTTTTAACACTGTCATTTTGTTACCGGTATACATTCCAAATAAATATAATATTGACTTTTTTATAATATTGACTGAATGTGCTTGATATGATTTCAATATGAAATTTTTATTGTTTAACATTTGTACGATTCCACATATTTTGTCACTAACGACACTGTTTTCGCCTTTTGGAATTTTCCAGCACTCTTTCACAAGGATACAACAGAGCTAATATATTGTATAAGTTAAAAACAACGGGAAAATATAAACCTTAAGGCTAAGATCTAAATAAACGACTAAGATAAATATAAATAATAATAACTATAATTTGCTTGTGAAAAGTTTTATTAACCCTAAATACTGTTAATGAGTCTTTCGTGAAAGGATTCTACAACAAATAATAATTAGCTAACATTAAAATGTAATTGGGTAATTTTAGAATTAGAAATATCTACTTATTTAGCAAGTAACGGTAAGAATTAAATGTCAGGTGACATAAAATAGGAATTTTATTTATGATTTTGTCAACTCAAACCTATCACAGATAATTGAATGTGGTAGAATTGAGTCGATAACCTTATAAATTAAATTCGCGTGTGATGTGTGCGATAAGCGTGTGATAGAATGCCTTAAGATGCCGAAAAGCGAAACCTGGATCATTAATGACAAAATATAATAGTATAAAGTTTCAACAATTTTGTATTGGCTTTTGTTGGAACTTTTTCTCGACATGATTTCTTTATGATTATTGCTTGTAACTAAAATTCCCATCCTCTCGATTTCGAAGATAGTTTATAATAGTAGGGCCATTAAATGACTATTAAAAAATAAATATTTCTCGATATATGCTTTACTAAACATAAGAAAAGGAGAATATTGAGCATCAAATACATAAATCCATACATTCGTCAATAATCCAATGTGATGGCATACTTATAACACAATTCGAGTTATATGAAAATCAACATAAAACAACATGTGATATTTAATAAATGAATTATGAAACCTAACTCTTTCTTATAAATATTTCAGTAGATTACTGAAGGGTACAGTATACACACGAAAAAATTGCAATAGTCGTCTACGTATACAAGAGGAGAAATAATTCAAGACACTTAGTTCTTTAGGATGGTGACTGTGTGTCAATACAAAAATTGAGGTAAGATTCCATTGCATTCTGTGAATTACCCGAAAACAGCAAATTACACGTCTTTTCTCAATGCATATAAAATATGTTTTTGAAATATAAAATATATGAAAATTCTTATTTGACATTGTACCACCAGAGCTTTTTGGAGTGTTTTAATATTAATATACAATGCCTTAGTACGAAGTAGACTTGTGAGTGGGTCTATTGTTTGGGCTCCAAAAAATTTGAAATATACCTTCTTGGTAGAAAAGATTTAGAAAGATTTTATGAAACTTCTTTACTTGGTGGCATATGGATATTATCCATGGCTTTATACAACTGATTTAGTTTTAGGAATATTCGCTTTTGATTGTTTGAAAATTAGAAGACAAATGTACCTTGCCAGATATTTCTTTCGACTTATACGAGGCCAAAATATTTTTTTTTCCATCTTTGATAATATCAAATCGTATGTTACGGATTATTTTTTGAGAAGTCGTGACATTGGGAATTCCTTGTAGTTCTTAAACGTAGTACCAGTGTGCCGATGCGAATGCAAATGGTTAAAGCATTATCATTGTTCTACAGTATTTCTTCGGGTGGTGACATATTCTATGAGAACGAGAGTGAGTAAAACGAATCCTATTTAAAATAGATTTTGCATAAGCTGGCTTGGTTTACTTCATTGCTATCTTTGCTTCCTTTATTTATCCTTTTAATTTTCAATGATAAAGTTTTAAATATTTTTGACGTTGCAAAAGCAATAAACTTGTAATTTGTAATTTTTGTAACGTTTATGTACCAAATAAATTAATATTAAAAAATCTTACTGTGTAGAATACACTATATAAGGAAACGCTATACAAGGGACTGCCTCATACACTAAGTGAAAATTCTCAATAGGAGAGACGCTATAGGAAGGAGTTTAGTATATTCATAAACAGTAAATAGAGCTAGGCCATATTTAAGTCTAAATATAGATTAATAGCTGACAACACCGCTTAAAAATTAGCTTAAAACATAATTACTTTTCCCTACAATATTTTAATCTTGACGTAAATATATCTCCTTACCTTTTATTAGCATTTCAATCAAACTGAGTACATCTGTATGAGACCCAATCTCTCAATTAATTATTAAATCATTATTAAAGTTATTACCTCATTTTATTTTTATCTGTCCACGACATTTGGTCAACTTTTCACGTGTTTTTGTAATCTTCAAAATTATCTGATTAACAACAGTTTAAGTGTACCTTAAGAGTTCATTTCAAAGATATGAAATAATATTATTTAATCTTCTGTCAAATAAACAATTCAAAAACGACGTTTAATGCTCATCCGGTTTCAAGGGAGGGTGCGACGCAACATCCTGCCTTTTTGTTGATTTGATTAGTTTGATATCAATAATACCGTGGGGCGTTGGATTATTGAAGTTGATAAGATTTCGTTATTTGAAATGTTTAATTAACACAATACAAGGGTCATTTAAATATCTATGTTTTCTGAACTCGATCATATTAATATTTACAATCTCGCGATAGCATCTTTCTGTTTATCTCATCCCGAAAATTTTATGTTGTAAACATAACTTCTCGAATATAGTCGCAACAGGCATTAGAAAAATTACTTATTTAAAAAGCTTCTTGCAACAACTCAATTGTGAATCTAACTAAAAAATATTTTCCCCAAATAAAAATTTCATAATTTTAAAAAGCTTATTTCGATATTTTTAAGGACAATTCGAGGTCTTATGGTTTTGCGAATTGAATTGAATTGTATAATACAAAGTTTCAACAATTCTTTACATAGTTAATATTCACTACTCCATCGCAAAGCTTTTATTTATATAGCAGTATTTTTAAGCCTGATTGCATATCTACAATAGTATTTCTCAACCTTTTAAGTTAGCTGCACCCCTTTGAATCTGAAAATAAGCCCCGCACCCCATTGATTTTTTTTCGATTTTTTAATTTTGAAAAATGTTTTTTTTTGCGAAATGTATTGTATTTTTTTTAATTATACATTATATATTTATATCAATTACAAAAAAATATTATTTTTTCTAATTTCTTAGCTGTTTTTGCTTGTTTATTATAATACTTGTGAAGCGAAGCTCAAAGAAAATTAAAATAGCTTTCAAATATTGCAAAGATAATTTACATTTTTAGAGACTTTTGCCGAACCTCTAGGGCCTAGGCTCCCAACTGGGGTCGCGAAGGGTTTTTTGGGGGGTCGCCAACTTATACGGTCAACTAAAAAAATATTTTTTTGTATGCTGTTGGATTGTATGGGAGGTCGCGGGTCACATGGATTTTATGAAAAGGGGTCGCCACACGAAAATGTCGGGAGCCTATGCTCTAGGGGTTCGGGCACCCCCGGCTAAGAGCCACTGTTCTACAATAACGCTTTATAGCATAAAAAATCACTCTCACTTAAATAAAAATTTGTGATTTCAGCTTAATTTTCGAACATATAGAGTCTTAAACAGCAATAAAACCAAGCTCATAAAAAAATCATATTTATTCATTTATCATAATTTGATATTGGCACTGACCTAGTATTCAATTATCTTAAGATGCGATTATCGCGAGGATTTGTGTAAATATTTCAAATGCCACAATTACCTTGACAGTATAATCATAATCGTTACTTACATTTTCTTCATTATATGAAACTTTAATTCTTGAACACATTGTTTTTGCATTGTCATAGAAGCTAATATTTACTCGATAAATGATAAATTTTAAAACAATAACATAGAAGATTATCTCTTTTTAAGTAATAAATAATTTTGAAAACATTCCTGGTTTTTCATTGAATTATATCCATGATAAATATTTATAGACTATAACATTTTCGCAATTCGTGTTAAACGAAATAATTTTGCATTTTTTTTTCACTTCTTACATTTTAGTTACACTTCTAAAATGTTTACTGTCACTTCTTTGTTGGAATGCATTATTATTTAAATAATAAAATACAATATTCGTTAATATTTTCACCATACTATATTTTAAGATCGGGAATGGTTTCGCACATCGCAAGCATTATAAAATACAACATTTCAATTTTATATTATAATTACCTGGTATACAAAACCAAAGGTTCAGAAACTGACAAAATATTTACATATTATAATACAGTATATATCCATTGTAGATGAAAGAAAAAAATAGTTTATGAATAAAATTTTATGTAATGGAATTGGATATATATTTAATTACAAAGTATAAGTATGACGTCATTCACATTTTATTTGTAAACTATTTTATTTAATTTAGATATACGTTGTTTGATTGTCTATCAATTATTTTCTTAGCTCTCAAACCTTTGGCTCTGAATACCTGGTAATTTTTAACACATTTTTTTACAAATACCCTTGATATTTCTATCAGTTGATAATCCTCGCTATGAGCGAAACCAAATCGTAAACATCATGTTTCATTATTTAACTAAAATTTTCACATACTCAAGATTTTAAGTACCCATCAACTAACAAGTTAGTGTAATCTGCCGTCTTAAAAAGTGTGTCGCTAGCAGTCAGTGTGTTAATATTTCGCAATTTCAAATAAAATAAATGATATAATAATTTAATCGGTCAATGTCAATTTAATTGGTTTGGTAAAAGAGATTACAACATATTATCAAGATAACTTAAATATTTACACTGTTAATTACTTACTTAAAACATTTCTACTCGTACAAAAATGGGTGTTTTGTATTTTTATTTTAGATAAAACTTTTCCATGACATTATCGATTATCCGCCACTTCAAAATAAACGTTTATTTTTTCACATGTGTATCTTCAATCTAATAAACACTCAACGATCACGAAATAAAAACGTGGTAACCTTTCCAAAAATATTGTCTTTTTTATCAATCAATTTCAATTTCATTCCATACTCATTCCTTTGGCCCTACAGCTAAACTCTCTTAGGGTGCTGCGTACTCATACATTGTATACTTAAAAAATAAATTCTTTAATGTTGGTATTAATCCAATTACCGGTGATTATCAGACTGTATTTTAACACCATAATTAGTTCATTTATAAAAATTTTACCACTGTCAACACTTATATTTTTGAGTATCATGTATCAACACACTGCAATCGATCGTCTCAAAAATAAAATTAATACAGTAAAACCCCGATCAACCATTCTCGCATAATACGTTTTCCCGGATGGATCGTTATTTTTTTATAGTCCCGTCAAACACCCATGAGAACAATGTTAAATAATCCCGCATTAACCGTTCCCCGATTTATCAATTTCCTCGATATATCGTCTAAATATTATGGTTCCGTCTCAAATATTATCCCGATTGACCGGTTTTGGTAGATAATTCTTTCTATTCAAATACAAATTTTGTGTTTGAGCACATTGAATTTCATATCCAAAGAAATTAATGATGAAATATATAGATGATATTTTCTTTAATGAATAATTTCACAAGAAGTTTAAAACACTAATCGACTATTTCAAGGAATAATATTTGATTAATATAACTTTTACAAAACTCTCTTATATTTACCGATTTTATTAAAACCTCATTTATTGTTTTTTTTTTAAGATTTTACTTTTTTATTATTATTTTAACCTTTCCCGCATTTTTTGTTTTTTTAAGGTTCATTGAAAAAGTGGTATCGAGACTTCACTGTAAATAAAAAAAACAGCAAAATTAAAAATCTCAAATCAATTAAATTTTCCAATTTATTTGAAACATTACCTATTTGGGAAAAAATATTCGGGAAGTAATAATTTGGTGTTGATGTGAAAAAAAACGTATTCCTCTTTAATTGTTTCCACTTTCGTCCATCGGGCAACACTTTCTTTTTTATTAACGCTAAGTAACTTTTACTTGTAGAATTGAAGCATGTCCTTATTAGTAAGTCTCATTTTCATAGCAGATCGTGCGTGAACTCAATTTTACCGGCGTTGATAATATTTGGTCAAGTAATTTGTGCCTTATATATGCATCAGTTTCACTTACCACTAAAAAATATTACGTGTTTACAGATAGATGTTTCACATTAAATTCAATAATCAAATTAGTATCAACATTAATTTTAGCCTCTTTTATCTGTGAATCGACACATTGAATCTTTATTTAGAAATGTTCATACAATACAAAACGACAATAAACACTTTATCTTTAACTATAGAATGATAAATTAATTACTGCTGCTATAATGCTATATAATGCGAACTTCGACTTGTTTGCATGGATATATATTTTAACTAGTTACTTTCACTGTCTAAGTCATATTTCCTTAACCATTTTACATCCGCGGACCACCAAAAAATTCAAAAATGTTTTACAGACCAACAACATTGAAATAAAATAATAAATGTTTATATAATTGATTTTTTATTCAGAACAATTAATTTTGCAACACCATATGCTGATATAACAATATTTAAGTATATTAAAACAGACAGTAACAAAAAAATGGAATTTAAAAACCCATTAAGTACAACATAAAATTCGATTGTTTCGGCTCACCCAAAAATCTCCGCGGATTGAGAAAGTATGGTCTAAGGAGAGCCTCCCTCGATCGGACTTAGATCATCTCACGACGAGTGTGATCCCGGCGTCTAATATGATATGTACACAGTCAAATCTTTAATTATAATACATTCTAGTAACTACGTGTATAATAAAGTAACAGTTACTTACACCTATCTACATTCGCTTTACGTAGATGAATGAACGATACAAGCAAATATATTGTTTATGGAGATAATACAAATCATTTTAAAAAACAAAGTTCGTAACATAGACTTCGTTTATTTCGAAAATATGTAAATAATGACGTGAAGTGTTACTTTTAGTCTTCAAAATGAAATATTGTCAAAATAATTACTGGTTACCGTCAATAATTATAAAAATATAATGCAGAGATATTTGTCTTTTAAAAGTCCGAATCAATAAATTTATTGACTCAAATCGGATGTATAAAATATACTGTCACTCAGACTTCAAAATTGCGACTGATTTAAGCGTAATTATCGCCCGAATACTGAATTAAACCGACAGTTAAACACGCTGAAGACTACTCAAGTTACTGGCACAGACCTGTAGAATGGATCACGAGAAAATTAACACCTATTTTCCTCTAAGTCGTGAGTCCACTACTCGCTAACTGCCACAGTAAAGAAGGGGAGCTTTAATAAAAAGGTATTTTATGTTTTCTATTTCAGTTATTTGAAGTAGTACGTACTTAGCAGAGCTTAACAAAGAATAGTCAAAGTAAAATAGTATCAGTTATGTTGCAAAAGCAAACGATATGTGTCCTAGTTTTATTCATCGCAGTTTCGACTGCAACAAATTTTTCGGAACCTGAAGTTGAAGGACCAGGAGTTGAAGTCCGAAAAATACCTTATGGTCTTTATGGTCCACCGGGAGGATTTCTAAGTAAGTTTTATGTGTTTAATAGTGCTACTTTCACTATTTGAGTCCCAAGCGAACACCGGTGACCGCGGGATTTCAAAAATCATTTCCGTCGTATTCCAATATTATTTTTGATATATAATGATAAAAATGTACAGTGACTGACATATATTTAAAGCTAGTATAAATTTTAAAACAATTGTCCACTTCACAAACATATTGCAAAAAAAAACGATATATCTAAACGACAAGGGCTGCTACAATATCATCGCGATTTATTACGAACATAGCTAATTTATTAATAAACAAAATGAGATTCATATTTTTAATTGAATATAAATATTAGCTTTAATTGAATATAAAAAAAACAGTTTTCTACGTCCTAAATTGTCATCACAAGAAAAGTTTTCAAATTGAGAAATATACATGTTTTATCGATCAATCCTGTTCGTTTGTTATACTTTCATTTCAAAATCTTTCTTTCATTTTTTTTAATATTAACCAGACACTTATTTCACTTAACCCCTGACTGCTAACGTCTCAATCGTTGAGACGGCTTATTACAACGTGTTGACAGTTTTTGAAACGAGATATAATTTGAATTGTGTTGACAATTTCTACAAGTTTGACTAAATCCAATTTTACCCAATAAGTTATTGAAATATTCTAGGATGGAATATTCTTGTCTCTGGTATGAGTTGGTTGATTGTTTCAGCTTGTAACTTATTTGGCTATCATTATTTAATACGTCTCTGTGAACTTTTGTGCTTTTCTGAACAGGCCTTTTGCTTTATTTAATAACTTGACTTTTCACTTGTACGACAGATACATTAATTGATTTAAATATTAAAATATACACCAATACAATTAATCAACAATGTAAGCAAATATTCGATATCAATCGCTTCTTTAATTGAATAAACTAAAATTTTCAAGATATTAAACATTTTGAATCGACAGACTATACAATACCAAAATATGTGAACAATCATGAACGCACCTTGATATGTTCGCAACAACAACTCGCTAAAAGATTTGAATATGGAAACAGTCCATAAATATATCATAAAGCTATTGAAGAAATTTAATAACTCAATTCAATTCGAAACCATAAACACTAGGATAAAATTTTATGGACCGATTTATTTTTTTGCCGTCATCTAACCTAACAAAGCAATGAGATATAGCATTCCATTACACATAACTGACTTCAGGAAAAGTGGAAACTCAATTATCTCGATTAAGTGTAATTTTTGGTCATTCATTTTATCCTCTCTATTTTTTACGGATATGTACTCGTACGTTGGTATATGCAATATAACGCAATCATATACACCCTGCGGACCATAATGTCCCCAGTACCAAGCAATTAACAGTTAACAATATTGATGAAGAGGATGCAAGGTTTTCTGGCCTCTTCTCCTCATTGTACTTATTCCTTCGAGACTGATGCTCATTTTATTACCACCAACACCAAATATTTTTGCTATCCTGTAATTGAGTTATTTTTCTAACAAAACTCTCTGACATTGACTTTTTACGAAAGTGACATGACGTTCTTTGCTTCTCTTTCTACTTCCAGTTCACGCAGGGTTTGGAATAGTTGCCGCGCTTGTCATTGTAAAGCTTGTACTAGGTATGGTTTTTGTTGGTATGGTTACCGCCTTGCTTCACATGTTTGCCGGAATCAAATACTTGCTAAAAATCAATGAAGCGAAGCAGGTAGAGGTTCCTCACGAACATGAGCATGAACACTATTCAATTCCCACTATCTACCAAGATCACGAGCCTTTCCATGGTTATGAACATACAGGACCTGGCCCAGAGTATAGCGAGCATCCGTACAAGAGACGCCAAGACCTAGAAGGCGCGAGAGGTCTCGGTGGAGTAGAGAATTCATCAGTTCGTACCGACAGTGTTTACCGACGAAAGAAGCGAAGTCCGCTGAAAATTTTGGATACAAATGGTAGTTCTAGGATGCTGAATCGAATTGCAAGAAGGTAAGTTTAATATTTTTATGATTAAACGCTGAAATATTTACAAATAAAAATAAATCAAGACAATTGATTATACAAAAACATCGAAAAACGACAGAGCATATGTAGATTAATCAGATTACAGTTTATACAGAATTCAAATTTACATTATAAGTTAATCAATTTTTTCCAAAATCTTCATCATTTTCAACATATTTAATAAAATTATCCTGCAGTGAATGATTTTACATAGTTTTGAAATAATATACACTTTTCCATTTCAGCGTTGAAAATGACAATTGCAAAAAAAAGGTTATTTGTGAACTTCACGCGAAAGCGAAAAAAGGACCATTCGAAGCTTACCAATTATATTTTGTAAAGTGAGTACCAACCTG